>CAUYQG010074222.1:0-12682 GCA_963574415.1 Tarsius wallacei
TTTTTTTTTTTTTTTTTTGAGTTGGAGTCTTACTCTGTCGCCCAGACTGGAGTGCAGTGGCCACTCCCGGCCACCGCAGCCTCGACCTGCTGGGCTCCAGCAATCCTTCCGCCTCGGCCTTCCAAGTAGCTGGAACTACAGGCGCGCGCTACCACGCCCGGCTAATTTTTTGATTTATTGTAGAGGTGAAGTTGCCCAGGCAGGTCGAGGCTGCGGTGGCCGGGAGCGGCCACTGCACTCCAGTCTGGGCGACAGTGTGAGACTCCAACTCAAAAAAAAAAAAAAAAGATATATCTGTAATCACTACAGTTACTTAGAACGCTTCCAAAAAAATTAAATTTAAATCACATTGTAATAAAGGCACCATTTCCCCCATAAAACTTAATTGTAGTTACTCTTCAAATTGTATTTGATTTTGAAATTTTTATTTCTCCTAAAATTCATACGTAAAAGAAGAATAATTGTGTGAGATTTCAGTCTTTTAATAAATGTGTTTTACAACTGTACTTAGAAATTGAGCATTATGTTTGGAAAAAAAATTGTTATACTCTGGTAGCATTTGCTACCAACTATAGATTTCTACTAACTGCCTCTTTCTGGCGATGACCAAAAACTATCATTTTCTTGAGAAACTTTTTGGACTTCAAAACTGTCAACAATTTAGAAACAGATACATCAGTGACAAAATTTATTATTTTTATTCAGTAACTCTTAGCTTTTATTATATTTTCTTTCTTTCTTTGGTTGATCGTTTTAATTGGTGACATTTTGTCCTCACCAAACTCCTAATATTGTGTATTAGGATAATGTAATATTTTTCTAAGTATGTCTTGATATATGTGATTATTTATCCTAACCTTGTAAAATAAACTAGGTAATGTCCTTATCCTTATTTTTTAGTTAAAAAAGAAAACCAAAACTGCTTGCAAAGAGGGTAAAATCTTGTCCAAAGACAAAAGATGAGAGGGTGCATCAAATACAATCATTCAAAAATGTTGACTCATCTCAAATTTTATTAGTGACATAAAGTGTTTACATCTTCCTGTTTTTACAATGCATCCATGGAGAAAGCACAATATATAGCTACCCTTATTCTACCTCCAAAATGTGAACATTCTCACCCACACTGACTCTTCTACTTTCCTGTTGGAAAACGGATATCCAAGAATGAGCAAAGAAGGGATGCCATCACAGACTGTATCAAAAATAAGTGAAAACCATAAATAACCAGTTTCCATCCGTCCCTGCCCCCTTCTCCAATGCCCACCAGGGGGAAAAAAAATGAAAACAGACAGGCTTATAAGCGCCCAGCTCTGGCCACAGAGCTGTTTGATTGCTTAAGCCGAGTGGTCAGACAATAGGACCAGAAAGAATGGCCGCTTCCTTCCTTCCTGTTGAGTGTTCTGCCTGAGTGAGCAAACTCAATAGCACTTTGCTTCACAGCAACACTAGGCTCTAGCACGAGGAAAATCAACAAAGAGCCATTCTAGGGCATTTCCAACCCCACCTAAACCAAGCCTCTGAGCTATAGAATCCTGGGGGTGGGGGTGTCCAGATTCAGGCCTCCTAGGGGTGTGTGCTCAAAATCCCACAAGCATCCAGGTTACTGTTTATATTAGAGCCTCTATTTATGCTGCTCCGTGCATATGTAATTGTCCAGTTTCGTTGTTATCATTTTCCAATCTGCAATTCTCTGAAATGTTTCAAAACTTTCTTAAACTCTGGCTATTTCATCGTGGCAGCAAAGTCAAAATTGGTATGAAAAGCTGTGATGACAGTGACTCTAGAATCCTTTACATTCTCCTCCAATAAATCTTTCTTCATTACCCGCATTGACTTACAGATCTATGTAAAGTATACACAATAATTGCACCAGTTTGGCAGTAGGAACCAGAGAAGATTCCAGACTAAGATATATCGTTTTATGATTTCAGTCTCAGTCTTTCAATGGGCAGGAAGCCCTTGGCTATGAACTTGCTGGGGACTCAGGTTTTTCCTATGCCTTACGTGGGACAGGATGGCTAGAGGGGGCTGCAGTTGGGTATTTTCCTTCTCCCAGGTTGATTAGGCGCTGGTAAAATCCCAGTAGGTTAGACTCTGGTAAAAGTTTCTCTTGGGGCAAACCTGCTCTGGCATTTATCAAAATAGTTACCTTTTCCCTTTCCTTTAGGAAATTAGATAGGATTTTTATCTGATATTTGCTATAAGAGCTTGGCTGAGCTCTAGGGGGTAAAACTCACAGAAGTGTAAGGTCTCCCAATAATTAGGTTCCCCTGGAGTTTTTAATTCTCAGACTTATCCACATAGAGTATTCAGAAAATTATCAGTTATAGTTTATGTTTTCTACCTGTACTGGCTCCCACAGAGGTTTCTGCTTATGGGTTTCTTATGAATATGAAAATTCATTTTGCCATCAGTTGTTGATTTGGTGACATGTTTCCTGCCTTTATGACATCCATAATGTTTGAATATTTCTGGCATTAAAAGTGTGTGTGTATGTGTGTGTGTGTGTGTGTGTGTGTGTTGTGTATTTGTGCTTGGACATTTCCACAGCTGGAACTTGACGGCAGCCAACACTGTTATTAGAGACGTTAAAATACATTAAAACCATAATATGATTAAACTAAATTGTTTTATTCATGTGATGGATTTGAACCAGAACATATCTTGGATTTAAAATTGAAGATGGCAGATAAAAATCTGTATTAAAGATTAAAGAATTGATAATGCTTTATCTTTCAATATCAAAAAAATTCTTCTCTACAAGCATGCTAATTTGAAGTTAATCACACATAAACTAACCAAACCCTTTATTTTATTCCATAAAAACAAGTAAGAAAAATTATAAAATCATTAAAAATAATAAAATTTCCTAACAACCAGAGACTATGTGAAGATCTTTTTAATTTAAAGTTTAAAACAGTTCCTTTAAGAACTTTCTGCTATTATAGCCCTTTCGTAGGGAAAACAAGGCAGTTCAGAGAGGTTACAAGATTTACCCAAGCTCACAGAGTTGAGATGGAACTTGAGCCAACACAACTTGACAACAGAATCTCGGGTCTCTTTTTTTTTTTTTTTTGAGTTGGAGTCTCACTCCGTTGCCCAGACTGGAGTACAGTAGCACCTTCTGGCCACCGCAGCCTTGACCCCCTGGGCTCCGGCGATCCTTCCGCCTCAGTCGCTCAGTCGGAATTACAGGCACGCGCTACCACGCCCGGCTGATTTTTTTTTTATTATTTATTGTAGAGATGAGGTCTCACCAAGTTGCCTGGGCGGGTCTCGAACCTACGGGCTCAGGCAATCCACTCACCTCGGCCTCCCAAAGCGCTGGGATTACAGGCTGAGCCACCGAGCCCCGCCAGTTCTTTTTATTTTAGCAATGTAAAGTATACTTTTTTGAAAGAATCTCAAATATATATGAGTTACCAGTACAGAACAAAGAATTGCTTTTACCCCTGAACCATTTGAGAGTAAGACTCTAATCTTATGCCTCATTACCACCAAATACTTAAGTGCATATAGTCATCCCCATTTATTCACAGGGGATACATTCCAAAACCCCCAGTGGATGTCTGAAATGATAAAAAGTACAAAACCTCCATATACAATCTTTTATCCTATATATGCATGCCTACGATAAAGTTTAATTTATATATTAAGCACAGTAAGAGATTAACAACAATAACTAATAATAAAACAGGACAATTCTAACAAATGTGGCAGCAGCTTCTTCAATGGCAGATGCAACTTCTCCAGTGATTTTTCTATTTTTCAGTCCAAACCTATTCCTGAATCTGTGTAGTTATCCCTTACTTGCAGTAAATGGCCTGGCACCAGTCTTTTCAAGGGATCCCTTCCTGAAGTCCCCGTATAGGTTCAATGCTTTCTGGTGCAACACATTGTCATCAGGCAGAACATGTTTCTGTGTGTGTTTTCTACCCACAAATGTAATGTTCTTTCCATCTTGACTAAGCACTTATCATATACCGTGGCCGCACACTTTTGCAGCTTGAGGTATGACAGCAAAACTAGCACAATTTCTTTTCCTTCTTCGCAATTTTATGGATAGAAGATCCATTCTGACCGTATATCTTAGCAACCTCCACATATGATTTTTTTCCCCTGTTTGTTATTAAGTCAAGAATATTCACCTTTTACTTAAAGGAAGTGGTTTATGGCTTCTCTTTGGCGTATCTGAGTTGCCAGTATCACTACTCTTGCGCTTTGGGGCCATTGTTAAGTCAAATAAGGATTACTTGAACACCAGTATTTCAGTACCTTGACAGCTGATCTGATAACCAGGATGGTTATTGTGTGACTCATGGGTGGAGAGGGTAGACAGTGTGCATGTACTGGACAGAGGGACAGTTCACACCCAGGGTGAGATGGAATGACAACATAAGATTTCATTATGATACTACTCAGAACAGTGCACAATGTAAGACTTATGGATTGTTTATTTCTGGAATTTTTCATTTATATTTTTGGACCACGGTTGACCATGGGTATTAAAAATGCAGAAATTAAAACTGCAAATAAGGTGGTGGGTGGAGAGACTATTATATTTTGTACAAACAAGAACATTCTCTTACATACGTACATTAGAACCATTAAAGTCAGGAAGTTAACCTTGATTCAAATTCTCAGACCCAATTTAAGTTTTGCCCATTGATCCAATAATGTCTTTTATGAGAAATTGATCCAGTTCAGAACCACACATTGACTTTAGATGTCAATTATAATTTAATCTCCTTCAGTTTAGATGACTTCCCCAGTTATTTGCTTAATTTTTGAGATTTTGACAACTTGAAATTTATGATCGGCTGGGTGTGGTGGTTCCTGTCTGTAATCCTGGCACTTTGGGAGTGAAGGTGGGAGGATCCTTTGAGCCTAGAAGTTCAAGACCAGCCTGGGTAACATAGTGAGGCCCCATCTCTACAAAATAAAAAGTGAATAAATAAATTTCTGGGTCATTTATTTCTTTCTGTTGTTGTTTTTTTGAGTTGGAGTCTCCCTCTGTTGCCCAGACTGGAGTGCAGTGGCCACTCCCGGCCACCGCAGCCTCGACCTGCTGGGCTCCGGCAATCCTTCCGCCTCAGCCTTCCAAGTAGCTGGAACTACAGGCCAGCACTACCACACCCGGCTAGTTTTTTTTTTTTTGATTTATTGTAGAGATGAGTTCTCACCAAGTTGCCCAGGCGGGTCTCGAACCCGCAGGCTCAGGCAATCCACTCACTTCAGCCTCCCAAGGCGTGGGATTACAGGCTGAGCCACCAAGCCCGGCTTGGGCCATTTATTTCATAGAAATTCCTAAGTGTCAGTTTTGTTGTTATTGTTGTTTCCTTTTGATTGGATTCAAGTTATTAATCCTTAACAGGAGTGTCACAAAAAGATGCTGCATTCTCATGCACTGTATCCAGACGTACACAATAATGTTTTCTTTAATCTCTTGATAAAGTGGTGTCTGACAGGTTTCTCTATGAAGTTATTTTTGTTCCTGTTCAATTAAAAGGATTTTATAGGAAGGTTACTTGATGATATGAAATATCTTGTTCCTCATTAAACTTTCAGTTTATTCACTTATTATTTAGAATAGTATCATCTCATAGATTTCTTCTTTATTCAAGATTTGTATCCCATTACTATCATTATTTATTGTCTTGCTTACTTTGGCCAGTGAGAGGTCGTTTATTCTGGTTTCTGTGTCCATTTGACATGGCAACATCATTCTTTGGGTCACTTTTTTACTCTCCGGTACAGTTGCTTTCTGGAGCAGAAGTTCTAGAATCAGCCATTTCTTCAAGGTTTTCTGGTTCCTTTATGTGGAGAATGACATTTAGGAGCCCAGAATTGAATGCTAGGTATGCTTATTGCTATTGAGGTGCTGTTCCCAGGTTCTTTCACAGAAGAAGAGAATATATGTATGTATAAACATACACAATGTCTATTTTTTTTCTGTTTATATCTCCTTACATTGAAATCTGTGAGGTCACACCAATACCTCCAATTCCAATCTAACACCAAGAATTAATTGCAGTTTTTTTCTTTCCTGGTTTGTAACTTCCTTCTCAGAAAGTAAGAGCTGATTTCATGTTATCCATACACTTATCTATTTGACCAATCTAACTGCAGGCAACCAATTTCCCATCATATTACAACCCCCTCTTCACCCTTATTAGAACCTAACACTCACTCCGGGAAACCCCTACATATGACAAGAGTCCTCATCTGCTTCTGCTCCAAAACCCTGCCAGGATTTTTTTTCTCCACATGGACAATTTTATTGCCTTGCTAGTACTCCACACCTTACTGCAAGCTGACTGGCCTGTCTCCCACTGTGCAAATGTCCTCATCACCCCACTTGGGTTAAACAAGCTGGCCAGTCCAGCATGAATACTCCTCCTAACCCTGATACCTAATAACAGTTTGCTGTATATTAACTCTTTCCTCACTCTGTGCCATGGTTTGAATGTTTATATCCCTCCAAAATGTATATTGAAACTTAATTTCCAATATAACAATAATAAGAGATGGAGTCTTTAGGAGGTGATTAAGTAATGAGGGCTCCTGCTTTGTGAACAGGATTGAGGTCCTTATAAAGGGGCTCCACACAGCATTTGCCCCTCTTTTGCGTTCTCACATTCTGCCATGTGAAGACACAGAAACAAGGCACCATCTTAGAATCAGAGACCAGCTCTTTCCAGACACTGAATCTGATGCTGCCTTGATCTTGAACTTCCCAGTCTCCAGAATTAGGAAATAAATTTCTGTGGTTTATAAATTACCCAGTCTCAGGTATTTTGTGATAGCAGAACAAACGGACTAAAACACCCTGCTTGAGCTCCCACATCAGGCCTTTATTCTACAGAAAGTTTTTTCCACACTAGAATGAACTTATTATACTTTACACATAATTATTTCATTTATAAGTATTTGTAACTCACTTAATTAATAAAAGCTGCTATTGAACCTACATGCCCAGGAAAAAAAAGAAAGAATTAAGAAACTCATTTTACCCTGATTTCTGAGATACTTAATCAAAATAAACCAAGTTAGAGAATTTTGTTCTTAGTTATTTTATCCTACCCAGTTATGTCTCTTTTCTAGGCTGCGATACGTTTTCCTTTGAGTAGCTTCTGCAAAGCATCAGTCAGATTCATGAGTAGAATGAAATCTATTTTACTTTTCACAGAAAATGCTGAAACATTCACCCTCTTAGGCCCTTATAAATGGCTGTCAGTCTCTGTAAACGTAGGTATGGATTCCTTTGGTGGTAAACTTTGCTCTATACATAAAAATACATTGTTTCTAAGTCAACCACCAATATTACTGTTAGCTAATTGTTTCATTCATGCCACTTTGTGTTGTCAACTAATTTAGAAGGTTCAAGGACCACATTGTATTCACCTTTGTATCCCTGATACCTTAAACAATATAAGCTCTTAATAAATTTTTAATGAATGAGTAGATAACTGAGTAAATGAGTGAACAGCAAAAACTATAAATGAAACTTCTTTTAATCCTCATCATAATGCAAAACAAATAATGGAGGTTTCATAACCAAACTATCAGTTTACATGCAAATGCACACACACACACACACACACACACACACACACTCTCTCTCTCTCTCTCTCTCTCTCTCTCTCTCTCTCTCTCTCTTTCCTTCAATACATGCTGCTATGGAGAACAAGTATTCCCATATGACTTATGAAGGAACTAGGGGTGATAAGTGAGTCATTATAATTTCAAAACCATGTCCTTTTCATTCTCTGAAACATCTGAGCCCAATCCTATCTCTGGTTATAGATAGTCTCTTTTTATGACTTCCTCTATTCCTTCCACATCACACATTAGAGCATATAGAACCATATCAAGGTGGAAGGGTACAAATAAACCACTTTTTGTTATGTATTTGTTTCACAGACACAAACAATAGCGAATAGAGATTACCTAACCCTAATCACCAGTCTGTCAATATCTGTAGTTTATACATATGTAATTCTGAACGAAATAAATCTGTTTCTATCTATCTAGAATTTAATAATTCTAATACTCACTGATATTTGACATGATTTGAACAATCAGTGAATACTGGACAAAAAATATTTTAATCAGCGTAAAGTCTAAGATAGGGCAACACCCTTGGGTCCCATCTCACCGTGGGAGCTTTTCTGTCCTCTCAATAAATCCTACTTTCTAAAAAAAAAAAAAAAAAAAAAAGGACTGAAATATATATTTTAAACTCATTAGCATTCTGGCTGGTCCAATGCACAGTATATGTTCCAAAGCACAGTATAACCAAACAAAAATGATGTGTCAAAGTATTATTTATAAAATTATATATAGAGAAGAAACAAAATTATACACATTGAGGAGCAGGTAGATAAAAGAATAAAACAAATGGAAAGAATCTGAGGGGCATGTAAGACACACTAAAACATATAAATATACTTTTCTTTGAAGTTCTAAAGAAGGGTGCTAGAAGCGGAGGCTCATGTCTGTAATCCCAGCAACTTGGGAGGCAGAGGCAAGAGAATTGCCTGAGCCCAGGGGTTCAGGACCAGCCTGGGAAATTTGGCGAGACCTCATCTCAACAATAACCAAAAAAATTATCCAGGTGTGGTGGCATGTGCCTGTAATTCCAGCTACTTGGAGAACTGAGGCAGAAGGATTACCTGAGCACAGCAGATTGAGGCTGTGGTGGTTATAAGCATGCCACTACACTCCAGCCTGGGTGACAGAGTAAGACTCTGACTAAAAATAAAAACATAAAGTGAGAAGAAAAAGGAGAAAAAAATACTTAAGGAAATAATGGTCAGAACTTACCAAAGGTGATAAAACATCCAAGAAGCTTCACAAACTCAAATTAGGGTTAATTTGAAGAGAACCACAACAAGTCATCAATTATTCTCCAACTGTTAAAAGAAAAAGAGAAAGTCTTGAAAGCAACAAGAGAGAAGGAACTCATCATGAACAAGCCATCCTCAATAAAATTGACCCTGATTTTCCACCAGAAATCATGGAGGCCAGAAGGAAGAGGAAACATATTTAAGGTGTTTCAAGAGGTTGAAAAGATAACTGTCAACCAAGAATTCTATACCTGGCAAAACTCAAGAACTAAGAAGAAATTAAGACATCTCCAAGCCAGGCTCGATAGCTCAGCCTGTAATCCCACGCCTTGGGAGGCTGAGGTTAGTGGATTGCCTGAACCTGCGGGTTCGAGACCCGCCTGGGCAAGCGAGACTTCATCTTTACGATAAATCAAAAAATTAGCTGGGCGTGGTAGCGAGCGCCTATAGTTCCAGATACTTGGAAGGCTGAGGAGGAAGGATCGCCGGAGCCCAGCAGGTCGAGGCTGCGGTGGCCAGGAGCGGCCACTGCACTCCAGCCTGGGCGACAAAGTGAGACTCCAACTCAAAAAAAAAAAAAAGACATCTCCAAATAAACAAAAGTTAAGGGAGTTTATTTCTAGTAGATCTGCCCAATAAGAAATGCAAAAGAAGCCGGGCTCAGTGGCTCAGCCTGTAATCCTGCGCCGTCGGAGGCTGAGGTGAGTGGAGTGCCTGAGCCCGCGGGTTCGAGACCCACCTGGGCAACTTGGCGAGACCTCATCTCCACAATAAGTTTAAAAAAAATTAGCCGGGTGTGCTAGTGCGCGCCTGTAGTTCCAGCTACTTGGAAGGCGGAGGCGGAAGGATCGCGGGAGTCCAGCAGGTCAAGGCTGCAGTGGCCGGGAGCGGCCACTGCACTCCAGTCTGGGTGACAGAGTGAGACTACAACTCAAAAAAAAAAAAAGAAAGAAAGAAAAGAAATGCAAAAGGGAGTCCTTCAGGACAAATTAAGAGGTACACTTGACAATAACTCAAAACCAAATGACAGCTGGGCACGGTACTCACACCTGTAATCTCAGCATTTTGAGAGGTGGAGGCAAGAGGATTGCCTGAACTGACAGGTTTGAGACCAGCTCAGGCAACTGGCAAGACCTCACCTCTACAATAAATCTAAAAAATTAGCCGGGCATGGTGGTATATGCCTGTGGTTCCAGCTACTTGGAAGGCAGAGATGGAAGGATTACCTGAGCCCAGCAGGTTGAGACTGCGATGGCTGTGAGAGTGCCACTGCACTCCAACCTGGGCAACGGAGTGAGATTCCAACTCAAAAAAATCCCCCCAAAATGAAAAGAAAATGATAAAATACAGAATATTGGTAACTACATATGTAAATGCAAAATCCTATACTCTTCTACATTTGGTTGGAAAATTATTTCATTCCTTTTGACTTAAAAGGTAAATGTATTAAACAATAATTATAAGTCTATGTTAGTGGTTACTCAATATATTGAAATATAATCTGTGGCAATAAAGTCTATGTTAGTGGTTACACAATATAGTGAAATATAATCTGTGGATATAAAGAGGGGAAAGGCAGAGACATATGATCAAAGTGTTACATACCATTAAAACTAAGTTGGCATTATTCAAATTATGCTGGTATCAGTTTAATTGTAATTCTCAAGGTAATCACTAAGAAAACAACTAGAAAATATATAGAAGATGAAGGAAGGAAATCAAAATGGTATATTACAAAAAATCAAGTAAGTGCAAAAAAAAAAGTCAGTAATGGACAAATTGAACAAAAAACACATAAGATGTACAGAAAACAACTAAATGGCAGAAATGAGCCCTTTTTATTCAGCAATTACTTTGAATGTAAATAAATTAAACTCTTCAATTAAAAGGCAGAAATTGAGCCGGGCTCGGTGGCTCAGCCTGTAATCCCGCGCCTTTGGGAGGCTGAGGTGAGTGGATTACCTGAGCCCGCGGGTTCGAGACCCGCCTGGGCAAGTGAGACCTCATCTCTACAATAAATAAAAAAAAAATTAGCCGGGTGTAGTAGCGCGCGCCTGTAGTTCCAGCTACTTGGAAGGCTGAGAAGGAAGGATCGCCGGAGCCCAGCGGGTCGAGGCTGCGGTGGCCGAGAGCGGCCGCTGCACTCCAGTCTGGGCGACGGAGTGAGACTCCAACTCAAAAACAAACAAACAAACAAAAAAAAAGGCAGAAATTGGGAACATAGATTGTATTTAAAATAGATCTACCTATAAGTCTCTATAAGAGACTCATTTAGATGCAAAGATACTAGGAGGTTGAAAGTAAAAACATGTAAAATAATATTCCAGGCATATAGTAATCAAAAAAAGAGATGAAGTGGCTATAAAATCATCAGAAAAATAGATTTTAAAGTCAAAAGATTAAAAAGATATAGAATGACATTGCATGTTGATAAAAGACAGAATCCATCAAGAAGATATACCAATTATTTTTTGTGCTTACCTAATAACTGAACCCAAAAATATGTACAACAAAACCTGACAGAAGGAAAGGAGAATTAAGTACTCCTGCAATAATAGTTGGAAGTTTCAATACCCACTTTTAGTAACCAATAGAAAAACTAGTCAGAAGATCAAACATGAAATTGGGAATTTAAAAAACACAATAAACCTATTAGAGCTTACAGACATATGGAACACTTCATTCATAAAAGTACCATACATATTTTCTCAAGTGCACATGGAACATTCTCTAGGATAGACCATATGTTAGGACACAAGACAAGTTTAAATAACATTAGAAAACAAATTATTCAAAATATTCAACCATAATGAAATGAAATAGAATTCAATAACAGAAGTAAACTGGAAATATGTGAAATTGAACAATATACTCTTAAACAACTAAGGGGTCAAAAAAGAAATAACAAGATAAATTAGAAAATACCTTGAAATGAATGAAAATAACACAAGATGCCAAAACTCATGGGATATACAAAAGCAGTACTTGGGGGAAATTTAAATGCACACAATTAAAAAAAATCTCAAAACAATTACCTAACTGAGAGCCTTAAGGAACTTAAAAAGAAGAGCAAACTAAACCCTAGCTAGAAGAAGGAAGAAAATAATAAAGTTCAGAATGGAGATAAATGCAATGAAGAATAGAAAAACAATAGAGAATTAACAAAACCAAAAATGTATTCCCTGAAAAGATCAATGAACTTTAGAAAATAAAAGAGGAAAAGCAAATTATTAAAATCAGAAATAAAAGAAGAGACATTACTACTCATTTACAGGATACAAAATATTATAAGATAGTACTCTGATCCATTAGCAGCTGCATACCAACAAGTTGAATAACCTAGATGTAATAATAGACAAATTACTAGGATTCACAACTAAAGAGAGACTCAAGAAGAAGTAGACAATCTGAATATATCTAAAACAAGTAAGAAAGTTAAATTAGTAATCAAAAACTTTCCAACACAGAAAAGCTCAGGACCAGAATGTCTTACTGGTGAATTCAATCAAACATTTAAAGAATTAACACCACATCAATCCTTCTCAAACACTTTCAAAAAGTCAAAGAGTAGGGAACACTTCCTAACTCATTCTATGAGGTCAACTACCCTGATAACAAAGGTAGAAAAAAACATTACAAGGAAAAAAAAGCTATATTTATGGACCTAGATGCAAAAATACTTAATGAAACAACAGCAAACTTAATTCAGCAGCATATTAAAAGGACTATACACCAAAATCAAGAGAGATTTATCCCAGGATACAAAGGATAAAAATCAATTTAATAGATCTCTCTCTCTCTCTCTCTCTTTCTCTCTCTCTCCTCTCTCT
>CAUYQG010074225.1:0-11519 GCA_963574415.1 Tarsius wallacei
CGCGCGCCTGTAGTTCCAGCTACTTGGAAGGCTGAGGCGGAAGGATCGCCGGAGCCCAGCAGGTCGAGGCTGCGGTGGCCAGAAGCGGCCACTGCACTCCAGTCTGGGCGACAGAGTGAGACTCCAACTCAAAAAAAAAAAAAAAAAAAAAAAAATATACTCCACTCTGATCTTTTTAATAAGTATTCCAAAAAGAGCTTGAAAATGTATTACTAAGAAAAACTGAGATATTTTATAAATAGAAAACAAAATGTAAATGTCTATATTGAATATATTAAGTATTCTCATTGGAGCCCTGGGGGAAGATTGAATGTTTATGAAATGAAAATTAAGTAAAAATGTGTATAAAAGCAGAATGGCATAGTGTGAAGAGCCAGGGTTTGGAACAGGAGGATCAGTATATCAGCATAGGTTTTTAAAAGTATTTCTGCTTACATGCATTATGCTAGGCCATGAAAGTGTTATGGTGAACATGACTGAGATACTCCCCAGCTTCATGTAGTCTGTCTGGTGAGGAAGACAGTATGCACAGAAATGTAAGGGGCTAAAAAAGGAAATAAAGTTTACTATGGACTGTGATAGAGAAACCAAAGCTAGTATAAGGAATCAAGGAAGTCCTTCTTGAAATAGTGTCTTCTGAATTAAGATCTGAATGTTCAGAAAGGCTAAAGCATGGAGTAGGGGAAAAAGCAGATGAAGCAGAATAAGAAGGTAGTCGTTTGTTCTAGAGATAGGTGTTTTCAAGGAAGTTACAAGGTCAGCCGTGTTGAAGTTCCATAAGAGCCTCTTACATAGCGGTGTGCACAGTTGGCCGCCATGGAGATGAGGACAAACAGGAAACCAAATAGGCTAGAGGTGGCAGTTCTACAAACTAGGGCTTGATGTTTTGTCAGTCAGGATAGGGAGAAAGGACAACAGGTCAAATATGATGCCCAGATCCAAGATTGAGGACTGAGTGGGTGGTGTGTTCACTAACCTAGAAAAAAAAAAAAAAGACAGTTTGAGGCTAAAGACAAGTAAAATGCCTTCAAAACAACTAAAAGAAGCATCCACTCTGCAGTTAGTAATATAGATTTGGATCTCTCTTCAGGAGTCTGGGCAGAGAAAAAGATTTAAGGGCTCAGCATGGTACATGGTGAACATTCATTAAGTGTCATCTATACTTATTAGTAATAGTATTACGACTAATATTATTATCAGTACAAACTAATGTAACCATTATCACAAAAAAACCTGAGAAAACTAAAGTCCTTCAGTCATTAAGAAAAAGTTTTTCATTCATTTCAAATGGGTGGCAAATTTACACCCAATGAAAATATAAACATAATTCATCTTTCTTTCTTTCTTTTTCTTTCTTTTTCTTTCTTTCTACCAACTAAATAAGGCAAAATCTTACACTCTTATATGTCAGAAGAAAGCATCAGTACTGATAGGCCTGTGCTCACAAAGACACAGTACACTCTAAGTTGAGGGTCCCATTCATTGCTTAACCTTTGTTAACATCCTTTTCTCCCCCACAGTTAATGAGTTGCTTTTCAAAGGTTGTCAAACCAAGCTAAGATTGATCACTTTCATTGATGATAGCCATAAAGTGGCAAAACAAAACTTTCATCACCTAAGAGGACAGACTCAAGTGCAATATATGTAAACACTTGGAAAGGGTGGTTTATGTGACAAGGAATTACTGTAGCCAGGGTTAACTCGTGCATACCTTTCTAAGATTAGTGGCAGAGTAGGACCAAAATAATCTCCCCACCTCTTTAGACACTAAAGTTGAGATGAAAAGCAGTGAAACCATGGCTGTGAGGTGGCATGACTGATTTCAGCTTCCATGTGTTTTCCTGCTGACAGAATATTTGTGTTTATTTTAGTATTTTCTTACCAATTAAATTTGTTTCCCAAACACCTTGGGTTAAGAATACTAGCATCGGCTGGGCTCCGTGGCTCAGCCTTTAATTTTGGGAGGCCGAGGTGAGTGGATTGCCTGAGCCCATGGGTTCCAGACCCACCCGGACAACTTGGCGAGACCTCATCTCTACAATAAATCAAAAATTAGCCAGACGTGGTAGAATGCGCTGGTAGTTCCAGCTACTTGGAAGGCTGAAGCAGAAGGATCACCAGAGCCCAGAAGGTCGAGGCTGCGGTGGCTGGGAGCGTGCCACTGCGTTCTAGTCTGGACAACAGAGTGAGACTCCAACTCAAAAAAAAAGAATATGAGCAGGAGAGTTGAGTAGGTCATACAAGTCTCATATTTCAGACATTTTCCACAGTACCTGAAGAAGATACCAACCAGCAAAGATAATAATCTTAGAACTAATAACTCAGAGAACTTGTGATTGACAAGGGAGTTATATTATTAGGAGACCACTTAGAAAAAGTGATGCTCTGGGTATCAGCCATTTGGTCTGGCCACAAAATAAGACCACTAGCCTTAGCTGACAGGGAAAATTCTGATCTAAAGGACAGAGTAAATCCTTAGTTAAATGTTGATTTTTTTCCTATATTGTAGGTCCTGGTATTTATTTTTATAGTCAGCAATTATAATTATTCATGATCTTATTTTCATCAATCATCATGTTTATATAGCTAACTCACAAAAATCATATTCTGATATTTGGTAAAAACACAACATTTTTAAATGCTTTACCATAAAATTCAGTATTTGACATGTTTTTTTTTCATTGGCTCTGCTCTAAAATCTCTACTTTCCTATGAAGGGATCCTTTATCCCTTGTAAAATGCTAGAACTGCTAGAAGAATTGTCATAAAATTTTGTTAATTTTGCCATGAAACATCCATTCTTAGTTCTCATAATTTGCTGAATTTTATTTGAAGCCCTGCTAATGCCTATCATTAGTCTGCATGGATTATAAAAGACTGCCTCTCAACTCTATACAGTAGTGAACATATGACTCAGACTTGGACAAATATAGTATAGCATTTCCCTAGTCACAATGATTATCTTAAGCCACAAGACAATATCAGACTCAATAAAATTAATTTTGGGATGTGGGTGGATCTAATGCAAATTTTTTGTTTTATTTTGTTTTGTTTATAATTGTCCTTGGAGTATGAAAACCTGATACTGCTGGCAGCCAATAGCCACCACATAGAAAGAAATGGGGTCCTGAAGACATCACTAGAGCCTCTGAATCAAACTGCCCCTCAATCTATCTCTGAACTTTTTAGTTATATAAGCCAATATTTTACTGCTAGTCTTTCTGTTTATGCCAATTTAAGTGCTATCTGCCTCTTGGTAGACAACTTTAGCCAATACTATGTAATTCAATCTTAATAAAAAACATATAAAGAAACCTTAATAAGCTAAACAAATTGAACAGAATGCTTCTTTGCTGTAAAACAAAAACAAAAATGGGGCCTGTAAATTCTTAGTTAGAAAAGCACAAACACCTGTTAACAGCAAGTATACTAATATATTCTGTACACATTTCTTTGAGAATCAATCTTATATTTATGCTTATCTGGAAAGACAGCTATATGAATTATTCACTGACTATCTGCTTAGACTGGTTTCTTCTAGGTTTTGAAAAGTCCAGTTTCAAATCTTAGCTCTACTACTATTAAGCTTCATTTTCCTCTTATGTGAAAAAAAGTGATTAAAAAAAACCCTAAAACTGTAAAAATGACCTCAAACATTTTCATGAGTTTAAATAAGATACTGCTTGTATATAAAGTGGGTGCTCAAAAATCACTAACTGTTAGGTGTTATTCATAGAGGGCATTAAGGTAAGGACATGTTTATTTTTTACTGGAACTAAAGTAAAATAGAATATTAAATCATAATTGGGCAAGTTTTAGTTATACTTCTGGTCCATTATCATTCTCATTGGATAAACAGCTAAATTTTACTTGATAATTGTAAGTTGATCTAGAGGTATAGATATAGATATTCTAGTTCCCACACAGCTACATATCTAGCCTTAAATATTTTGATTTGCTTCTGCAACTACAGGGTAAGTTACTTTTAGCATTTGGCCTGAGAATGACTAGCAATGTGGAGGAAGTTCTGGGAGGCTTCTGTATACTCTGATGCAATTTGTGTGATTAATTAAGTAGCTAACCTCTACCTCCAGCAAGATTAATTTTCTTCTTATTAATAGAGGAAAGAAAGCAACAGCAAGAGCATTTTCCAGTTGGCCCAGAGTTAGTATTTTGGTGAAGATAAGGGTGAAGTGGTTTAGAATGTGATATTTTTGCTACTGTCCTGAGAAGTTTCACTAGCACACCTACCAGTGTCTATAATAAAGAAGCAAACTTGATATGCCCTCATTATCAATATATAAGCAAATATTAATCATGAATCATTCTACATGTAACTCACTTAGACCTAGGAGAAAGCTAAATAATACTTTTAAAGAGATACATACAAAATAAGTTGATTCCCACTTTAAACCAATTTGTAACTGAGAAAACATTTAAATTCAAATGACACAAAAGGAAGATCCCATTTGACACATTAGTATGAATGAAGGGTTAATATTTTGGTCATTGCAGTCCAAACTAATAATTATATGAACTATAATTGAAATAGAAACTAATCTAGGGGCCAAGAAATTCAGAGATATTTCACTAAAATGAAGAAAAAAAGAACTTTCTGTTGGATTTATTTTCACTCTTCCTGTAACTATAATTTATATCTCTCCATGTTTCCAAATATTTGCAGGAGCAAGCTGAAAATCTTAGCTATTCAGTTTTATAAAAAATCTGACCAGTAAATGAGAATGTTCTACCTGCCTTTTTTTTTAAAGACCAATTCATTTTAGTCCTTATTCCCAAGAGAATGAAAAATAGGAGTTTCTCCCTTTCATCCTCAGCTGGAATCTCATGACTGGTGCTGCCAATATTTTTGCAAGGTTTCTTAACAAAGATTAGTTAACTCCAACACTGTTCTCCTTGCTTTTTTCTCTCATTATCTGCTTCTTTACTAAGCCTAGAGTCATTCTTACCATTGATCTGAAGGACAGTTTATGATTCAAGAAGGGCCGTATATTTGCCTTTAAGTATACATAATGAGACTTAAATCCCGGAGCAGCTAGTGAAGGGACAGAGAATGAAAACCTCTCTGGTTCATTAGGTCTACTCCACACTCAGCCATTGAAGCATTGACTGAAGTGTGTGCACTTTCTTGTATATCAGGCTGTCAGGCCTGGTGCAGCGTCCATTCTGTTACTAAGAGAGAATGAGAAAAAAGAGAGAGACAAGAAGATAGAAGCGTAATGTAACATGTAAATAGGTATGTCTTAGTCCATTTTCTGTTGCTTATAACAGAACACCTAAAACTAGATAATTTATAAAGAAAGGGAATTTATTTCTTACAGTCTGGAGGCTGAGAAGTCCAAGGTGGAAGGGCCACATCTCAAGACAGCCTTCCTGCTGTTGGGAACTCCATGCAAAGCCACAAGGTGGCGTGGGGCATCACATGGCTCAGTCTCTCTTCCTCTTCTTTTTTTTTTTTTGAGTTGGCGTCTCACTCCGTCGCCCAGACTGGAGTGCAGTGGCCGCTTCCGGCCACCGCAGCCTCGACCTGCTGGGCTCCGGCGATCCTTCCGCCTCAGCCTTCCGAGTAGCCGGAACTACAGGCATGCGCTACCACGCCCAGCTAATTTTTTTTTATTTATTGTAGAGGTGAGGTTTCGCCTGCCCAGGCGGGTCTCGAACCCGCGGGGTCAGGCAATCCACTCACCTCAGCCTCCCAAGGCGCGGGATTACAGGCTGAGCCACCGAGCCCGGCTTCTTCCTCTTCTTTTAAAATCACCAGTTTCCCTCCGATGATAACCCCTTTAATCCATTAACTTGTTAATCATTAATCCACAAATGGATTAATCCATTCATGAGGGCAGAGTCTCTCAAAGGTCCCACCAGTCAATACTGCCACACTGGGGATTAGGCTGCAACATGAATTTTAGAGGGGATATTCACACAAGGTAAAAGCACAATATAGGTTTTCATCAGTGCCAAAATTCTGTGGCTTAGACCAACATAAGAAGAAGCATAAGATTTCCCTCTGTGTTTTAATTCAGCTCCCAGTGTGTTATAATGTTATAAAAATGAATACCATTAAGTATTGTAAGGTTTCTTTGAACAAAACATACAGGACCTTCACATACAATAAAAAGCAATCAAAATATTTTACATTTGTGCTGTACTTTTGGAGTTTGGGGGGAGGTTTTGGTAATATTTCACATATATTGTTTACCAGAAACATACAACCTTCATTCCACTCTCTTTGAGAAATGACGAAATCTACACCTGGGATGGTTCTGGGTAAAACCAAAGCCACTGAGAAATCTTGAGCCTCCCACATATTTTGGGTTTTGTACTGGCTTGTGATGTAAAGAAGATTTAACATAAAATGAGCTCCAGGTCAATACATACAGAAGATACTAAGCAGATGCAGACTCTAAAGCTCTCTAAAGGAAGCTGTCTTATCATGTGAGATTATCACAGAAAAAAAAAATCCTCACAAAAGATAAATGTATAATCAGCACTTACAAAACAGACAGAATTATAAGTAAGAGTTGTCAAGCAACAGAGTAATGTTACAAAAGCCTTGTAATAATGGAACATGATATGAAAGGATATAAATATGTTTTAAGACATTAGGAAGGGAGAGATCCAAGATGGCTGACTAGAAGTAGTGGGTGAGGCCTCTCCCAAGAGGGTTTGAAATAATGAGTGAATATCAGCTCTGCAAGTGACCATCGGGAAGACCACACTAAAGTTCATCGGAAAAGTGTCTGGGATCACTGAGAGCAAAGGAGACCAATCCCCAGTTGCCTACAGACCTTGCCCCAGCAAGGAAAAGGGGGAGGGTCCCCCATGAAGGTAAGGACCACTGCAAGTCTAGTCATGAAAAAACCTCCAGTGGAGGCAGTGGGTCAGCCTCCCGCAGTCCTGCCGTCACTGCCTTTGGCCCTGTTGAGTGCAGGCTAGAGAAGGAACAGGAAGGTCAAGCACCTGGGTGACTCCCAGCCCTGCAGAGCCTCTGCTGCCTGCAGCCTGGAGAGACGGTGCAGGCCCATGCATCCGCAAGGCAAGTGCCCCATTCCCCTATCCCCATGATTCCCATTCAGGGGAAAAGAAGCTGTTCCAACTCTTTGGCTCCTCCCAGCTGCTGCCCCGCTGCTGCCTCTGCCCTGATCACTGTGTGAGGGAGAAAGGACAGCTCTGCGGTCCCCAACCATGTGGGGCCCCCTGCTGCCCGCCGCCAAGGGAGAAAGTGGAGACAGGGAGAGTCCAGGCGTCCAAGAGCAATGCCGCCATTTAGGCTCTCACCTAGGTGGAGAGAAACTAACCCATCCCTGCCTACTTGGTTCCCCCCAGCCATGGCCACTGCTCTCTCTGCCCCCACCACTGTCTCCACCCCTCTCACATACCGGATAGTAAGGGAATGGGGGAAGGAGGATATCTTTGTGACTCCCCGCTAGCACCACTGCCTCATCCCTGTCACCCATAGGTCATGAAGGGAGCAGAGAGGTGAGCTGCTTCTACATAACCCCATGACCAATGCCACAGGGCTCCCTATAAACTAGGACCTCCTTATACCAACCGCCCAGTCCCACCTGAGCACTGCAGCTGTGCTTCAGAGCTTCCCTGAGGACACAACCTCACAGGCCGCTGGTAGGCCCCTCAAATCAGCCCTTGCTGTCAGTCAGAGAGAGGAGGAACTGGGGCACTGAATGAAGCCAATAGGCCACACACAACGTACACCACAGACATACCTGTAAAAAAAAAAAAAGGAAATCTTTAAAAGGTCTGTCCCAATGATAGCTATTTTAAAAAAAAAAAATAAAAAATCATAATCAAAAATTAAAAAGAGAAGACAGTGCTCCCACAGATGAGAAGAATCAGTGAAAGAACACCAGCAACACCCAAAGCCAGAGTGTTAACACCTAAATAGGATCCCACCAACTTATGAGCAATGGACCCTAACCAAAATGAATTGCTCCTAGCTACACAGATAGAATTCAGAATACGGATGGCCAAGAAATGCAACAAGAGCTAAGAAAAAGTGGGTACCTAAATAAAACAGGCCATGAAAGGAGTCCAAAATTTGAAAGCTGACATGGACAGCCTAAGAAAGAACCACACTGGTATTCTGAAACTGAAGAATTTACTTCACAAATTTCAAAGCAGTTTCAAGCCTTAACAACAGACTTGACCAAGCAGAAGAACTTGAGGACCAATCTTTTGCATTAACCCATTAAGACAAAAATTTTAAAAATTTTTTTTTCAATGAACAAAGCTTATGAAACATAGAGACCAAATCTATGTTTCATTGCATTCCTAAGAGAGTAATCTGAAACAAGTTTTTTAAGACATAAACTAAGAAAACTTCCCCTATCTTTCTAGATGGGCTGCCATGCAGGGACAAGAAATTCAGAGAACTCCTGATAGATACTGTATGAGATGACCATACCATCCCCAAGGTACTTAGTCATCAGACTAGCCAAGGTCAGCATGAAAGAAAAATAAATCTTAAAGGGAGCTGGAGAGGAGGTACAACCACTTACCAAGGGAGACCCACCAGAGTTATCAGCAGACCTCTTAGCAAAACCTTACAAGCCAGAAGAGGTTGGGGGCCCATTTTTAGCATTCTTAAAGAAAAGCAATGCCAGCTAAGATTTTCTTACTCCACCAAACTAAGCTTCATATATGAAGGAGAAATAAAGTCCTTCCCAGACAAACAAGCACTAAGGGAATTTGTCACCTCCAAACCAGCCCTACAAGAGATGCTTAAGGGAGTTCTAAACACAAAAAACAAAAGAACAATATCACCTAACACAAAATCACACATAAGCACATAGGTTACAGACTACACAAATCAACCACAATGCTGAGAACACAAAGCAACTTTTAAACAACACTATGACAGAAACAAACGCTCACCTATCAATAGCTAGCTTGAGCAATAAGAGCCTAAATGTTCCACTTAAAAGGCATAGAGTGGGGCCTGGCACAGTGGTTCATGCCTGTAAATCCAGCACTTTGGGAGGCCAAGGCAGGAAAAACACTTGCACCCTGGGCAACATAAGAAGACTTTATCTCTACAAAAAAAAGAAAAGAAAAAGATCAGCTGCGCATGGTAGCATGTGCCTGTCATCCCAGTTACTTGGCAGGCTGAGGTGGGAGGATTGCTTAAACTTAGGAGATCAAGGTTGCAGTGAACCAGGATCATACCACTGCACTCCAGCCTGTGCAAGAGTGAGCCTCTGTCTCAAAAAAAAAAAAAAAGAGCACAGTGTGGCAAATTGGATTTTAAAAAAACATGACCCATCTTTTGCTGTCTTAGGGAGACCCATATCACTTCTAATGCCACCCACAAGCACAAAAAAAAGAGATGGAGAAAAATCTTACATGCAAATGAAAAACAAAAGAGAGCAAAAGTTGTTATTCTTATATCAGGTATAATAGACTTTGAATCAATACAAGTAGAAAATGGCAGTGAAGGACATTACGTAAAGAAAAAGGACTCATTTCAAAAAGAAGACATATTGCCTTAAATGAATACACACCCAACATAAGCTCACCCAGACTTACAAAATAATGCTGCTAATCTAAAATTGGACATAGACAGCCACACAATAATAGTGGAGACATCATCACTCTACTAACAACTTTAGACAGATCATCAAGGCAGAACACTATCAAAGAAGTCCTGGAATCAAATTTGACACATGAGCAATTAGAGCTAATAGACATCTACAGAACATTTCACCCAACAATCACAGAATATATAGTCTTCCCATTCACATATGGAACATACTCTAAGACTGATTATATACTCAGTCATGATTCAAGCTTGGCTATATTCCAAAAAACCAAAATCACATCAATTGTCTTCTCTGGCCACAGTGGAAGAAAAATAGAAATCAACACCAAGATGAAACCTCAAAAACACACAAATACTTGGAAATTAAACAACTCAATCCTGAATGATTTGGGGGTGAACAACAAAATCAAGACAAAAATAAACATTTTTTGAAACAAATGAAAATAGAGGCACAACACTGTAAAACTTCTGGGATGACACAAAAGCAGTGCAACCTCAGTAAAGTCCTAGGATACAGAGCCAACACTTAACTATCAGTTGCATTTCTACAAGGAGGGACCCAAAAAAATGGAAGTTATTCATCAAAAATTGTGAATTCTGTTTTGATTATTGTAGCTTTATAATAAAATTTAAAGTTTGGGAGTGTGATACCTCCTGCTTTGTTTTGTTGTTGTTGTTGTTGTTGTTGTTGTTGTTGGGGATTCTTTTGGTGATTTGTGATCGTTTATGTTTCCATATGAATTCCTGTATTGTCATTCCAGGTCTGAGAATAATGCTGCTAGTAATTTAATGGATACTGTGTTAAATCTATAGATTGCCTTGGATAGGACTGAAATCTTAACAATGTTGATTCTTCCAACCCATGAGCATGGAATATTTTTCCATTTGTTTGTGTCATATTTGATTTCTTTGAGCAGTGCTTTGTAGTTGTCATTGTAAAGGTCTTTCACATCTCTGATTAGGAAGATGCCAAGGTATTTGATTTTTTATGTGGCTATTATGAATAGAATTGTCCTTTTTATTTGGGTTTCCATTTGTTTATTGTTGGTGTATAGGAATGCAACTGTATTTGCACATTGACTTTATAACCTGAGACTTTTCTGAAGTCCTTTATTAGTGCAAGGAGGTTTTTGACAGATTCTCTTGGGTTTTCAAGGTATAGAATCATGTCGTCTGCAAAGAGGGATAACTTGACTTCCTCTTTTCCTATTTGGATACCCTGATCTACTTTGATTATCTGATTGCTCTAGCTAGGACCTAAAACTACAATGAAAAGAAGGGGTGAGAGTGGGTATGATACAAGAACAAGCATATAGACCAATGGAATGGGATAACGATTCCAGAGCAAAACCTCAATTTCTCAACCAACTCATCTTTGAAAAAGTCTCCACCACCAATGACTGGGGAAAGGAGAACCTATTCAGTAAATGGTGCTGGGAAAACTGGTTGGCCACATGGAAAAGATTAAAACAAGATCCCTACCTATCACCATACACAAAAATCAACTCTAAATGGATCAAAGACCTAAATGTAAAACCTCAAACTATAAGAACCTTAGAAAATGCAGAAGACATCCTTATAAAAATTGAAACTGGCAACCAATTCCTGATCAAAACCCCAAGTGCCCATGCCTTAAGAGATAAGATAGATAAGTGGGACCTCATCAAACCGAAAAGCTTCTGCAAAGCCAAAGAAACCATCAAGAGATCAGGGAGGCAGGCCACAGACAAGGGAAAAAATATTTGCCAACTGTATGTCTGACAAAGTCCTAACATCTCGGATCTACAAGGAACTCAAATGGGCCAAAAAGAAAAAAAAACAAACAACCCATTACAAAGTGAGCAAAATATATGAATAGACACTTCTCAAAAGAAAACATACAAGCAACCAATAGACACATGAAAAAATACTCAGCCTCACTGGTCATCAAAGAAATGCAAATTAA
>CAUYQG010074230.1:0-11236 GCA_963574415.1 Tarsius wallacei
TGTTCTCACTTTATAAGTGGGAGCCAAATTAAGAATCCACAAAGGCATAAAAAAATGGTATAATGGACACTGGAGACTCAGAATGGGGAGGGGGTAGGGGTGGAGAGGTAAAAAAAAAAATCACCTGTCAGGTACCGTGTCCACTGGTGGGTACACTTAAAGTTCAGAACAAAACTATTTGTACACCCTAAAGCTTTGAAATAAAGAAAAAAAAATGTTAAATGTGTATATATTGACACATTGATATATTCAAGTCAAAAAGTTAAAAGGAACTAGTCCTAGGAACTATTCTGAGGTTTAGAGACTTATACAGATTTTTCATAATGTGTACTCTGGATTCTAATTCTTATTCTACACTTTGCCCAATGGGACAATCTTAAATCTTTTTTTCTGGATCCCTAATTGGCATCTTTGCAAGTTTATGTCTATCTACATCTCCTGAGAGTTGTAGAACTTGTTCAATTTGATTTTTTAAAAGCATCCAGAAGTCTCATTATTGCAGCGAACTCCCTTCTTGAACAAAGCTTTACAGTCAAGACTGCTTTCCTTAACTCTCTCTCACATGGATTAAAATATAAAAATAAAAAGTATGCTGTTCCCCTTTGATATATTTGAGAATACTTGATTCTGACTTTCCAAACATTAGTCCCAACAAAAGAAGTGAGTTTTTTTCTGGGTTCCATCAGAGAGCCCAGAAACAGCTAGAAGAATGTGCCATACAGTATTCCCAAAAGGAAATGGGACTATTTAACCTATAGAAAAGGAAGCATGCTATGAACAGATCATTTTGTATGTTCTTGGGAAGCATTTCAAGTGAATGAAGAAATAGAGTCCAATGGAAGAAAATACTGGAAGATAAATTTCCATTCAATATAAAGGCTAACTGTCCAAACTGATTGCCTTAGTTATTGTAGGTGGCATAAATTTCCTAAGAACGTAGCTCTCTGTCACTGGAAACATTTGAATTATAAGAGGCTTCAAGAAATAAGTGAGGTTGGTAAAAGATTAGTAGGTTCCTTTTAAACTACAAATTTTGTCTGTAGTTGTTTTTCTAATTTATCTTCTTCAACAAGTTTACATGCATTTTATTTTTCTTTTCTATTTGATGTTTATTTTCTTCCCAATCTTTTTTTCCCCATACTATTGTAATATAATCCAAGAATATATATCCACCATATGGAATCAGTGATCTAATATGTTACCTTTCTCAGGAATATTTGCAATTCAAAAGCATACAGGAGGAAAAGGACAATGTTTAACCAAAAGAAATGAATTGCTAATCATGAAAATCAGATATTAGTATGAAAATAGTAAAGAGAAAGCTTTAAGCAAAATGTTCTTCTCAGTGTCCCATCAACAAAAACATAATGTGATATTTTAACTTGATGCAAATATGAAACTAAAGTCTACATAATTTAGATATGTTTTCAATAAAGCAACAAAATGTACTCTTTGCAAAATATTTTAAAACACTAATTTATTATCAATAAAGTCATTCCTAATTTCATAATATTAAAACAGAATAAAATAGCCAACACAATAATGAGCAAGTTCGGTGCAATATGATTGGACAGCAAAGGACATGAACTAGAAGCTGAGAAAATCTAGACCCCAATTCTGATTTTCATACTAATAACCTGGGTCACCTTAGGCAAATCACTTAGCTTCTTTAGGACACTGTCATCCAACCTTTTCAAAGAGGGAGTTGAGATATAATCGCTAAGATTCCCCCCAGCTCTAAATCCCATGTACTAACAATAACCTATGTCATAAATTAAGAAAGTTCCTTCCAAAGGGGACATGGATGCCTAAACAGATGGCAAATTGAGGGACTTTGCCTCCTGGGCCATTATGTGGCCCCTTTTCATCTATCCCAAAGGCAAAGAATTTCCTGCTTCCCATAGGCTTAAAAGACAATTACTGAGAGGGTATCATATGTAGTGACAGAGTCTTTGGGATATAGTTGTTCCCAATCATGGGGTTCATGCAAACAAAGATGTGACACAAAAAAAATTATTGGCCATCTTAGGACAAATTACTCAAGACTGCAAAAATGCACTGCGGCCCAACAAAATGTTCTGGCAAAATGCTTGTTTTATATAGCTAATTGTGTTTTATATAGCTACAAGTATAACAAAAACCTAGATTGCAGAAACTCAACACATACAATTTATAGATAAATAATTTTGGAACCTTGCTTTTTGGCTTTGGCTTTTGGCTCTTACATTGCTTAAAAGGTTTTAAGGGTTGTTGAGTGTCTGTCTGCCTCCATTTCCATTTGGCCTAAAATGTTTAATTGGTTATAAGTCCTACCTCTAAGTCTTTTGTCTTTTGGGGACACAAAAAGGGACAGGATGAACCCAGGGCAGGCAGCCACACCACCCCCAGCCACAAGGTGGCACAAAATAAAATTTTGTCCATTATGCTGTCTCTGGCAAATATTAGTCGAAAAGGGGAAATGAAAAATATAAATAAAAATCCTAAAGCTCTGCCTACCGACTGCATGGGTCACTCTTAGCCAAGAGGACCCCAGAGAAACCTTAAAATTGTATTGCCGGCCAGGATAGAATGGGAAGTCAGATACACCTAGTTATTTCTCTTCCCTTCTAACAGCCACTAGACTTTCTTCCATAAGAGTTAAACAGAAACCAGCTCTTTTGAAAGACTTTACCACAGATACCAACCAATAACCTGACTGCTGCCCCTCCGTTTTGTGGTTTTGACAACCCACAAGCATTTTTTCCTGATAAGAGACCACCTTCCACAAGGTAATTCTGGCCAGTCTATGGAGGATGTTCACAGGGTTTTCCTGTCGTCTGCTTCACATTTTGATGTCAGAGGGTTGAAAAATCACCCTCAGATTGTGCTAATGCCTCCATTTTTGGAACATGGAACCCATGGAGTGTCAGAAAGCTACATTGTGCATGCACATGTTTCTTCTTTTACAAATATTCATAACTCCTCTAAACAAAAGGGAGGGAGGAAGGGAGGGAGGGAGGAAAGGAGCGAGGGAGGAAGGGAGGGAGGGAGGACGGAAGGAAGGATGGTCCTTTTGTTCTGAAATGTTAGCTACTATGACCACTCACTCAGAACTAGAGAAAATAAATGGATATTTTTGTAAGTGAAATTTGTTTCTAAGGCATAATCACAGAGAGATGGACACAAATTATTTCTGTTTGAATTCTCACAAGTAAAGCCCCCATATTTTTACCTATTTCTTGGAGCTCCTTAAGTTAATTGTCCAAACAATGAAGGACAGTCACCAGCCTCCCTGGATAAGGTTCTGACTGCAACTGAATGCTCTGAGATTAATGCATTTGCTTATATATATAAATGTCTTTAACTTGTTGACTCACGTCTTCAACTTTCCGATCCCTGCTTTGACAGTGTAACTTTTGTTTGCCTGCACCAAAACCCTTAAGATGGTAAGCCACTGACAATGCTAACATATCTGTTTATATTAAATTATAGATATTAAAACTTATCTATTTATATGTTTTAATCCCAAGCTCATTCAGAAGGCATTTGCTCCATGAAACAAAACAAATATTAAGCAGCAACCAGAAGAGAAAAATATTAATGGACCAATATGACAAGCATAGTGTGATTAAAATGATTAAAGTTTCCTTTCTCTTTTCTATGTGTATTTATTGTGCAGTGGTAAAGTAAGGGAAAAGAAAGCAAACTTAAATATTATCTCGATGTACACTTCTTATTTAAGTCAAAATATTAGAGGTTGGCACAATTTTTTTTTTGAAAAAGCCAAATAGTTAATATTTTGTGGGTTTTATGGTCTTGGTCACTACTACTCAACTCTGCAATTGTTACATTATAACTACACAGACAATACATGGGTTTAGATGTGTTTCAATAAGAATTTATTTACAAAAATTGGCAGCAGGCTATATTTGGTATTTAGCCCATAGTTTTCTTACTCCTCTATTACAATGTACTTTATTAGATGTATGCTATATTTGGATAAAATTGGAGAACAGAATTTGAGTTACAGAACCAGGTATATAGAAACATGATTTATCAAAGCCAGTCTGCATAACACTAAAATTAGCAAGTCCATTGCTGGCAGACCACTCCTATCTCCAGAAATTAAGTGATACATATAGCAAATTAATCAAGTCATGAAACCTAAGGTAAAGTATCTGTGGTTTTAAAAGAAAAGAAAAATATCATATTATCAACATAGTCAAAAGATATGTAAAATTTAGTATTTGAAATTTCCATTTATATAACGGATGCAGTAAGCAAACTTCATAAACTTCATAAAAATATGCAACATTGTGAGTATGTTGGCTATTAGAAAATAAAGTCACCTTAGCTGCCATTTTTCCAATGCACAGTATGTAATGCTAAAGAGCAGACATACATTTTACGTATCCCAGAGGACAGCATTACATTCTAATAATTCAAATTTCAAAACATAGGAAACCTTTGTGAACAGCTAGTCAATCTGAATGCAGTGAGCTTTTTCTAAACTCAAATAGTGTGATTCCAAGATAGGAGAAACAGACCAAGTTAGTGGGAGAAGAAAACCGAATATTAAGCAGATTACAAGATGAGAGGGCAGAGAGTAAATTTGTACTCCAAGGTAACTTATATACTATGGGTTTATCATGTGAGAGGTCCTAATCTACAAAAGACCCTAACCTGCAAATATTTCATAATGTAAGCTTATTCCCCAGCCCAAGCTCAGCAATTTTGCAAGTAAAGCCAGTTGCACCCACGCCCAAGCCTCAGTTACAGGAAAAACCACAAAGTAAGCCCTGGCCCCAATTCTTGCCCCACTCCCCTAGCAACAGCCAATCAGGTCACAGCTGGAAAGAACCTAACATACCAAATGTCTCAACCGGTTCTTGCAAGAGGGTGACCCTGACCATTTGTGATCAGCCGAGGTCAACTGAGACTATGCGAGCCCATCCCAAGAAACCCCTTACCCACCAGAAAATGTTGTCCAATCGTGTATTAACAAGTTTAAAATTCCTTCAACTTCCCTGTAACTGTTTATAAAAACTGCTTGCTGTACTGGGTTGGGGCTCTCGTTCCTGTGCCGCTGTGTTGGTTACAGACGTGAGCCCAGACTCGAGCCTGAATAAAGACCCTTGTGTGTTTTACATTGGAGCTGGCTCTTTGGTGGTCTCTCAGATTAGGATCTGGGTACAACATTTGGGGGCTCGTCCGGGATCCCAGAGGACCCCCCCCCCCGAGACTCCCCCAGGCCAGAGGTTCCCAGTGCCGGCAGGTGAGTGCACTCGTTTTTTTGCCTATCAGAGCGCATCTGCATCATCTGTTGGAATTCTGCTTTGTACTTGGGTCGACATTGGCTTAAGCGGCGTGCTGGCAAGCCGTCGACCGGGGGTCATGGGAGACATCCCTCACCCCCGTCTGGAGGATGAAGTCCTCATCTGTGAGGAAAGTCAGTCACCCAGGGGTGCGGACTTACCCTCAACTCAGTTTCACTTTTGTCTTCACGGCCACAGAAAACCGTACTTTCTGGTTAGTAGTTTCGTTTTGTTGGTCTTGATTGTAATTGTGTTGGTGTGGATGAAAGACATGGGACAGATGCTGACTACCCCTCTAACCCTTATGACTGACCATTTTTCAGATGTAAAGGAAAGGGCTCATAACCTGAGCGTGACCATCCACAGAAAAAACTCAAACCCTCTGCACGTCTGAATGGCCGTCCTTCAATGTAGGATGGCCACCAGAGGGCACTTTCTTACTAGGTCTTGTTTTGCAGGTTAAGAATATTATTTTCCAGGACGGACGCCAGGCCGCCCAGACCATGTGCCTTACATCCTCGTATGGCAGGATATAACTGATAACCCCCCCCATGGGCTAAATCTTTTATTCTGCCTCAACCAGGGCCAACGCTCAGAGTCCTGGCCCTGCAGGAAAAGCAGCCCGGCAGGCCCACGGAAGCCCAGGAGTCAACTAGGACCCCTCTTTATCCGGTCCTCCAGGACGCAGAGCCCGAAGATTTACTTTTTCCCCCTCCCTATCAGGATACCCTTCGGTCCCCCCGGCACCTATAGAAGGTACTACTGGGGGCCTGGCCCCAGTTCCACAAGCAGAAGAGCCCCAGCACAGACTTGCGGCGGGAACATGGAGAAGTACTAATCAGGCAGCCCCAGCTCCAGATATGGGGCCCGCCAACTCCACTGTGCTTCCCCTCCGCGTAATGGGGCCCCGGATGAAACTGGAGAACAACCACTGCACTATTGGCCATTCTCCACCTGTGACTTGTACAACTGGAGAACCCAAACCACCAAATTTTCTGATAATCCCAAAGATTTAACTGATTTGCTAGAAAGCATTCTTTTTACCCACCAGCCCACCTGGGATGATTGTCAGATGCTTTTAAAGATTCTCTTTACCATGGAAGAAAGGGAACGCAATCAGACGAAAGCCTGGAAATTGGTTCTGGGAGAAGACAGACAACCAACCCAGAATCCAGACTTCATCAATGCGACATTTCCCCTGTCCCGTCCTACATGGGACTTCAACATGGCAGAAGGTAAGAAGAGGCTCCGGGTCTATTGCCAGACTCCAATGGCGGGTCTCAAGGCTGCAGCACACAAGCCCACTAATTTGGCCAGAGTATATGATGTTAGACAGGATAAAGATGAGAGTCCGGCTGCTTTTCTGGAAAGAATTACGGAAGCCTTCAGGCAGTACACTCCTATGAATCCGGAAGTACCAGAGACTAAAGCAGCCATCATAATGGCTTTTGTTAATCAGGCTACCCAAGATATTAAAAGAAAGTTACAGAGAGTAGAATGATTAGGAGAGAAAAGCCTTCAAGACTTACTGATAGTGGCCGAGAGAGTATACAACAACCAAAAGAGCCCAGAGGAACAGCAAACCAGAATGAACAATCGCCAGACTCGCAACTTAGCCAAAATCCTGCTGGCCACAACCACTAATGACCCCCAAGAAAAACAAAGATGCCTCAAGAAGCTGGCCGCAGAACCAGGTAAGGAAGGCGGTTTCCAAAAGGAACTCCCCAAACTGAATAAAAACCAGTGTGCATATTGAAAGAAGAGGGGCATTGGGTAAAAGACTGTCCAAAGAAACGCCCTAATCCCAGGGATCCAAAGGACATGTTAAACATCCTGAACCTGGAGGAGGACCCATACCCTGAGGACTAGGGGGGTAGGGGTTCGGAACCCCTCCCCAAACCCAGGGTAACTCTTAAGGTTGGGGGGCAGCCAATGCAATTTCATGTGGACACAGGTGCACAGCACGCCATCCTATTACAGCCACATGGAAAAATAACAAATCAAATCTCATGGGTGCAAGGAGCCACGGGCACTAAACCGTATCCTTGGACCACCCAAAGAACAGTGGACCTTGGCATAGGCCAGGTGTCTCACTCCTTTATGGTCATCCCTGAGTGCCCATACCCCCTGTTAGGCAGGGACCTACTCACCAAGATAGGAGTTCAAATCAGTTTCCACCCGGAGGGAACAAAAGTTTTAAACAAAAATGGACCTCCTATCCAGGTGCTCACTATAAGCTTAGAGGATGAGTATCATCTCCACCAAAGCCCACCACCACCTATGGATGATATAAATTACTGGCTACAGGATTTTCCCCAAGCGTGGGCAGAAACAGGGGTAGTGGGACTAGCCAAGCTCCAGCCGGCAGTGTTCATTGAATTGAAACCGGGAGCCGACCTGGTCAGGGTCCACCAGTATCCAATGCCCCTGGCAGCATGGGAAGGTATAACCCCCCCCCACCTCCGGCGGTTATTAGATACGGGGATGCTACGACCCTGTCAGTCAGCCTGGAACACTCCCCTGCTGCTGGTGTGAAAACCAAACTCAAATGATTATAGGCCGGTTCAGGATTTACGAGAGGTAAACCGGTGAGTAATGGACATACACCCTACGGTCCCAAACCCCTACACCCTCCTCACTGCTCTGCCTCCAACCAGGACGTGGTACACTGTACTGGATTTAAAAGATGCCTTTTTCAGCCTGTCCCTGGCCCCAAAAAGCCAGGACATCTTCGCCTTCGAATGGACTGATCCAGAGAGGAGTATCAATGGCCAGCTCACCTGGACTCGACTGCCCCAAGGATTCAAGAATTCACCCACCATTTTTGACGAGGCATTGCATGAGGACTTGGGTGAGTTCCGTACAAAGAACCCCAAACTGACTCTGTTACAGTATGTAGATGATATCCTGCTGGCAGCAGAGAACCGACATACATGCCTGCAAGGCACTAAAGACTTGTTACAAACTTTGGGCGCCCTGGGATACCAAGCCTCAGCCAAAAAGGCACAAATCTGCAGGACGGAGGTGAGCTATCTAGGATATAAAATAAAGGACGGGCAGAGATGGCTAACAGACGCCAGAAAAGAAACTGTTCTAAGAATTCCACCGCCACAGAACGTCTGCCAGGTACGTGAATTCCTGGGGTCAGTGGGGTTCTGCCACTTGTGGATTCCTGCACTCGCTAAGTTAGCCAAACTGTTATATGAAGCTACTAGAAACAAGCAAAACTTTGTTTGGATGGAGACCATGAACCAATCCTTTAACAACCTTAAGCAGGCGTTACTCTTGGCCCCGGCCCTTGGGTTACCTAATTTAACCAAGCCATTCCATCTGTATGTAGATGAACTAAAAGGAATTGCAAAGGGAGTCCTGCTACAACAGCTAGGCCCCTGGAAAAAGCCCATAGCCTACCTTTCAAAAAAATTAGATCCTGTGGCGGCTGGATGACCCCCATGTTTAAAAATCATTGCAGCTGTTGCCACTATGGTTAAGGATGCAGATAAAATAACCATGGGACAAGAACTATATGTCACCACGCCCCATGCCATAGAGGGAGTACTCAGGCAACCACCAGATCGATGGATAAGTAATGCCTGCTTAACTCACTACCAGGGTTTACTCCTAAATCCTGCTAGAATTCTGTTCCAGACTCCCACCTCCTTAAACCCAGCCACGCTTCTCCCCAATCCGGACTGGGAACCCCCCTTCCATGACTGTCAAGAAATCCTAGCCCAGGTACACGGGGTAAGAGCCGACCTCTGGGACCAGCCCTTGCCTGATGCAGATAACACCTGGTACATGGAAGGCAGTAGCTTCGTCTGGAATGGAACAAGGTATGCGGGGGCAGCTGTAATCACAGAAACGGAAACTGTCTGGGCAGAGCCGTTAATGGCCGGAACCCCTGCCTAGAGAGCTGAGTTAATCGCACTGACCAAGGCGCTGACAAACGGGTGAAAATTTATACAGACAGCAGGTATGCGTTTGCCACGGCTCATATACACGGGGCCATTTACAAAGAAAGGGGGCTCCTAACAGCAGAAGGAAAAACTATCAAAAACAAAACTGAGATCCTCAAACTGCTGCAAGCTCTCTGGCTACCCAAGGCATTAACCATTATCCATTGTCCGAGGCACCAAACAGCGGATATGCCTGTGGCCAGGGGAAACTGCTTGGCAGACCTAAAAGCAAAAGAGGCAGCCATTTCTGTGAACCATGTCTTAATAACCACGCTACCAGACCTGGGGTCACCAGAATTGCCAAATGACCCCAAATACACAGAAGAAGACTTAAATTGGATCAGGCGCCAGCCTATGGTACAATGCTTGCACGGCTGATGGAGGGCGGCGGATTGTGGTATAATTTTACCAGAAAAACTAGGACAACAGCTCCTCACAAAAATATACAGAAGTACTCACATGGGAATAAAAAAGATGGGGGACTTGGTACGCCACGCAAAAATAGCCATCAAAGACTCTCAATCTAAAATTGCACAGATCATAGCCAAGTGCCACGCATGCTGAGTAACTAATGCCTCTGCACACAAGTCCAATCCGGGAACCAGATTCTGAGGCAACAGGCCAGGAACATACTGGGAAGTGGACTTCACTGAGGTAAAACCTGGGAAATATGGTTACAAGTATTTACTGGTATTCATAGATACTTTTTCAGGCTGAACCGAAGTGTTTCCTACAAAACATGAAATGGCACAAATAGTGACAAAAAAAACTCCTGGAAGACATCATGCCAAGGTATGGTTTCCCCATCCAAATAGGTTCAGACAATGGACTAGGCTTCATCTCTAAGGTAACTCAGGGAATTGCTCAGGTTCTTGGGGCAGATTGGAAGTTACATTGTGCATATAGGCCCCAAAGTTCAGGACAGGTAGAACGCTTGAATAGAACGCTAAAAGAGACCTTAACTAAATTAGCTTTGGAGACTGGCGGGGACTGGGTGGCTCTCCTCCACTTCGCCCTTTATAGGATGCATAATTCTCCCTATAAATTGGGCCTCACACCTTTTGAAATCATGTTCGGCGTTCCCCCTGCCTATTGTTCCAAATTTAAAACCTGAAGTACTCGTTCAATATAATGACCAACAACTCCTTTTTTCCTTGCAAACACTGCAAAGAATGTATGAGCAGATGTGGCCTACATTGAAAGCCCTCTATGAAACCGGGCCACCCCTGGATCCATACCGCTACCACCCGGGTGACTGGGTGTACATCCGCAGACATCAGCACCAAACCCTCCAGCCACATTGGAAGGGAGCCTACGTCATAATCCTGACCACACCTACTGCACTCAAAGGGGACGGAATCATCCCGTGGGTCCACTCTACCCACGTCCGGCCGGCAGACCCCTTCGCTGTGTTAAAAGACTACATACCAGAATGGAAAAGCATGCCAGACAAGGACAATCCTCTAAAGCTAAGATTGCGCCACTCTCGCTTATCCCCATAATGCTGATACTGTGTATGTCATTGTTTCTCATGTAGTGTTATAGCCAACCCACACCAGCCCCAGAACCTAACATGGCAGGTTATAGACCTTTCCACAAGTAGCATCATTTGGCAGCTTCTAATGTAACCCCCCCCGACATGGTTTCCAACCATGACATGGGACCTGAAACAGATTTATGCAGAAAATGACTGGAACTTTGCACAAAGTAAAGGGTTTAACGTATGGTATCGGTTTTATGTATGCCCTGGGCATGATCAAGATAAGAACTGTAGGGATGTCACTGTGTACTATTGCCCCAGCTGGTCTTGTGTCTCCACGGGGGACATAAATTGGAACCCCGCTAAGTCCCATGATCTAATCAAATTACAAAGAAACACCACAAACTGTCCCAAAACCCCCTGTCCCGCCTCCCAACGCTGCAACCCCATAATCATAAGCTTTACCGAAAAAGGCAAGAAAGCTCAGGGCTGGGAGACAGGAAAAA
>CAUYQG010074239.1:0-117746 GCA_963574415.1 Tarsius wallacei
GGCACTGTTTTGTAGTTCTCATTGTAAAGGTCTTTCACTTCTCTAGTTAGGAAGATGCCGAGGTACTTCATTTTTTTGTGGCTATTGTGAATGGCATTGTGCTCTTTATTTGGGTTTCTGCTTATTGCTGGTTTATAGAAATTCGACTGTCTTTTGCACATTGATTTTATACCCTGAGACTTTGCCAAAGTACTTTATCAGTGAAAGGAAGTTTTTAACAGATTCTCTTGGGTTTTCCAGGTATAGAATCATGTCGTCTGTAAAGAGGGATAACTTGACTTCCTCTTTTCCTATTTGGATACCACTGATCTCCTTCTCTTGTCTGATATGCATTTTTTTATAAAAGAAATTGTGGTCTGTCTCCCTACTCTCTTGATGTTTTCTTTTGCTTTGCAGAAGCTTTTCGGTTTGATGAGGTCCCACTTGTCTATCTTATCTCTTATGGCATGTGCATTTGGTATTTTTATCAGGAATTCTAAAAATTCTGATCAAAATTATCAAAATTTCTCAAAAGTAAAATTCTTTGATTGTTTCGTGCAGTGTTTTGTAGTTTTCATTTTAAAGGTCCTTCACTTCTCTGGTTAGGAAGATATCAAAGTATTTCGTGTGTGTGTATGTGTGTATGTGTGTGTGTGTGTGTGTGTGTGTGTGTGTGTGTAGCTACTGAGGATGGGATTGTACTTTCTATTTTGTTCTCTGACAGAGGGCTAGCATTCAGTAACTGAAGGGAATTCAAACATGCCAAAAGGAAAAAAACAAACAGCCCCATTAAAATGTGGGCAAAATACATGAATAGATACTTCTCAAAAGAAGACAAAAGAACAGCCAACATACACATGAAAAAATGCTCAACGTCACTAATTATCAGAGAAATTCAAATCAAAATCACATTGAGATATCACCTAACTCCAGTAAGAATGGTCACCAATACAACATCAATTCACAACATCAATAAGGATGCATGATCCCAATCCAAGCAAAGTGTGGTCCAATGGAAGGCCCAAGTTTCACCTCGTGTACATAGACCATTTATGTACCCAATCCTGACTTGTATCCCACATCTTTAAAATAAATGTAAATTTAAAAGGAAAAAATAAATTGTGCTAGAAAATATATGTCATAGGCTGGGTTCGGTGCCTTGGTCTGTAATCCCAGCACTTTGGGAGGCCGAGGCGAGTGGATTGCCTGAATCTGCAAGTTTGAGACCAGCCTGGGCAACTTGGTGAGGCCTTGTCTCTACAATAAATAAAAACATAGCCAGGTGTGGTAGCTTGTGCCTGTAGTTCCAGCTACTTGGAAGGCTGAGGCAGAAGGATCACCGGAGCCCAGCAGGTTGATGCTGGGGTGGTGGTGAGCATGCCCCTGCACTCCAGACTCCAGGCTGGGGGACAGAGTGAGACTCCAACTCAAAAAAAAAAAAAAAAAAATATATATATATATATATACGTATATATATATATATGTAATAAAATTAAACTGTATATAATTTCTTAATACTTTATTGATCTGATACCACTTTTAGAAAATGTGATTGGCTGATACAATAAGTAGATAGACAAGTCCCCATCATAAAATGATGATATGGTCTTTCTGTCACAGAGAAGTCATGACCTCAGTAGAGTTGATACTGCTGCCTAAATATGTAAGGTCTTGGTATACATTATTATAAAACAGTATCAATTATCTTACAAAAAGTAGTTTATTCATGTTTAGTAAATTTATCTTAGTGGATGCATTTCTAAATAATTATTTTATTTAGATTCACTAAGACCTTATATTGCTCAAACTAGATAGGTAAATGCAGACATTTATTAAATTATGATGATAACATCTGCTTTAGAAATTTGATTTAATGATACCGTACAGAATAGTTATTTGATCTTAAGCAAGTTTTAGGCTTTCAATCGTGGCAGACCCAGAAATCTGTTTGTGCGTGTTTGTGTGTGTGTGTGTGTGTGTGTGTGTGTGTGTGTGTGTGTTCTGGCTGTTTCTGTGGGTGTCTCTGAGAGCCTTCTATTACTAAAATGTCTAGATTAGATTTTTTTAACGTCCACAAAAGGATGACAGTGAAATTATCTGCTTTTCTGGTCTCCAATATAATGGATTCATCTTCAACCAGTAACTCAGAATCTACTGTTGTCAAGGTCAGACTTAATGGTAACAGCAATCACAATTTATTGCAATACAATTCTCATTTTATAAAAAATCTGATAAACAGGTATTAGACGTTATAAAGAATTTCTAAACGTGGTCGTGAAATCAGTATAAGTCTGATCTTTGGTTTGTAACCAATAAACAGCAATTTCATATTTGCTACATGTTATCTTGGTGCTCTGTAGAGTTGTCAACCGTGAAAAGGGTCATAATCAGAAGATGCTGTAACTCACCCTACTATTAAATCTATTCATTACATTTGCTTTAGGCATGCTGTTGAGGACATTTTCTATTATGTTATTACCTTCCCTATATGAACTGTTATGTCTGAAAAATATTTTAGAATTTAGCACTAAAGATATCTTTTCCTTCACGCAGAAACTGCTACGTTGAGTTCCCACGAAAAACAAAATTATATAACTATTTATGTTTCTTTTTTTATTTTAATGGTCAGTAAGCCTACAGATAGATGTTTCTGTCCCATTTATAGTCAATTGATTAGTACAAGAAATCAGATGAAGAAGAGATTATTAACATCAAGACAAAAGATTAAGGAAGGCTGCACAGAAAATATTAGATTTGGGACAGTTCTTAGAGCATGGGATATATTTAGATATTAGACACACATGCAGCAATCAAAAAAGAACTAAATCTGTACTAGTTAAAATACACTAAGCTGCAGTAACAAAAAGACCTAATCATTCAAGGATCAATGAAGATGTCATACTCTACAGTAGGTTTTCAAGTCAGTGGGGTTGGGATTTTTCTTCACTGTTTTAAGGGACCCAGGATTCTTTCATCTTGTGATATACCATCTTATAAATCATCCCTGTCATCTGCCTTCAGCTAGCAGAAAAAAAAGTACAAAGTACACGTGGTAGGTGAAATGTGTCAGGCCTGAAAATGGCCGATGTCATTTCTATTCAATTCCCATTGGGAAAGAATTAATCACGCAGCTGCACATAACTGCAAAAAGGCCTAGAAATTGTTGTGGAACTGAGTGCCAGGGAGAAAAACAGAGTAGATGGTTAGGGCTCTGTTACAAATATTAAAAATAATGAATTAAAATTAAAGTGCAATTAGTCTTGGCATAGTAAAAAGCATAATTTTTATATTAGACAATGACTATAATTTCTTTGTAAATTTCGTTTCTGTCACAACCATCTTTTTTTCTACATATGCAAGAACTTTAGTTATGTGGGGGGGACCCTAGAATGTATTTATTAAAAAATGGTATATTTATTCTTTCACGTTTAAACTTCAATCACCTTCAAAGTACTCTCCGTTTATTGCAATACACCTATTGGGACACTTTTTCCACTGCTCAAAACAGTTTTTGAACTCACCAATTTTGTTGCCTTTTAGTGCTTCTGCCATTTTTGGTTTCAATCTCTTCCACATTGGCAAATTTTTCCCTTTGAGGACTTTTTTCACCTGGGAAAACAAAAACAAAAGAAAGTCACTTGGGCAGAGATTGGGTGAATAGGGAGAGTTGGGGCACAGGAGTCATGTTGGTTTTTTTTGGTTGGAAACTGCTGAACACGCAGCACCTTGTGGGCAGGTGAGCTCATATATCACCCATCACGAAATGGGCAAAGGCATTAAAAGAATCTCCCCAAAAAAATTTCACTGAAGCCGAATACAGCCTTTAAAACAACACTAGATGGCACACGGATGCCAATGGGTGTCTAGAATGCTAACTTAGCGGAAGAAGCCTGTACTATTGGGGCTTGCCCTCCAAAAAGATAATTTCAGCTCTTTGAGGGTACCCCCTTATATACACATGCAGAGGTTTCAGACTCTATTAATGTATCCCAGATTGAAAATATGCCTTATATCCTTTGAAACACATTTTAGCTATTATTAAATATAAAATTTGCAAGCACACAAAAGAAAGACAACGAAATAACTCCTATTTATAAAATAAAGGTAAAATAACGTACTTATATCTAGTTCATTGAGTAATGTATACATTTCAAATGATGTTCAGTAGTTTTATTTAAAATTTGACTCTCGATAACCTTAATTTTAGCCATTTTAAATGATAATACAGTGGTGAAAACAGAATGAAAAACTTAGTTTCCTAAATTAAAATTTATCACAGTCACTGAAAACCTAAAACATCTGTGCTGTAACAGTATGGAAAGTCTTATTTCTAATTACTCTTGATAGAACGTAATTGGCAGACAGTTTCTCAGAGATCCTTATACTATGCATCATCACCGTACAGAGTATCCGATACATCATTCGCAGCAGACCAGTGCACCCCATTATAATGCCCTAGAAGAATACTTCGCATGTAACATCAATATCATTTTCTCTAGACACATCCTATTATGAGGTTTCATAACTCAGCAGAAATATCCATATGTAGCAGAGGATTAAATGATGTAAAAACGGAGAATGATTTAAAAATTCACACTCAGCTGGACTGTAATTTAGTCTTTAACTAGAGAAGATACTATATTATAATGTAAATTACCTTGATACCTTACTTTCAGAAGAGCAAATTCTTCTGACTCCTTACGACTTGATAGACAGTTGCTCTAATCCAAAAAAAGCAGAAGCGGAATCTTGGCCTTTCCCTACTCGGTAATCCTTATTATTCAGTTTTATACAGATGTTTATTTTAGCAAAATCCCTCATGATAATTTATTCAATAATCTGCAGAATATTCAAGATAAGTGAATGCTTTTGCCCTTATTTTGAAAATGAGGTTGACGTGATCTTTAACCCCATAGAATGAGCCACTAGAAAAGGAAGACAGGTTCTTTAGAATTCCCGAATTGCCAGTCTCAACACACCCAGTACCCTGAAGTTTTTATTTGCTCTTCCGTTTCAAACATGGCAAGCTCTATGCCAAATAATTGTCCTATGATACTATGAATAAACCAGATTTACCTTTAAAAAAGCTAAAAAGAAAAAATCTAAATGGGAATTCCTTTCTTATCTGAGCCACTCCAACTCATCTTCTTAGAAAACTCTTAATTATGTGTCTTTAGAGGATGAGAAAAGAAGTTCACCCCCCGCTGTCTCTCCTAAAGTCAGATTCTGCCTAAGTGAGATCCTTTAACTAATCCAATGACATATGTTTCCGAATTTCTAAAAGGACATCCTTCAAAATTAGTTTATTTTCTTGGAAGGGCAGAATAGCCACACCGGGGGATACAAATACAAACCCCAATGATAATCTATCTTCCTTACTTGCAAGCCATCTTCCAAGACTTACAACAAAGAGATACAAAATGGAGTCAAACTGACTAAAATTTTCACAGGCAGACTTGCTTTCTTGAAAAAAAGAAATGGATCATTGGTTGGTTAACTGTGTACAAAAATCAAAACTAAATTTATGCACTATGGTTCATCTCAAACATATGCTTGGCATATGGAAAAAATAAATGCTGAGTCTTAAAATATTTAGTGTTAGAACTACCTGTGAAACGAGTGCACAAAATTTAGTGTAATTACACATTATAGAACACATGTGTAGCACTAACTGAGGACCAATCAATCAAGCTCTTCCAAGATATCACTAGTGTAATTATTTTAAAGGGACATGATTAGATCCACAGTGTAATTTACAGATGACTGATGCTTGCCCTGGAGTATAAAATTCCAGACAGAAGTACCAATAATATGGCAGCGTAAGTATAATCTCTTTCCCACGTCAGTGTTGTGATGCTCTATGAAAAACAAATGTCAACAAATTTGTTTGGTTGGATGGACAAATGGATGGATGCATGAGCAGATGGATGTTTGAGGCAGGTGGAAAAGCATTCATATATCTTGAGGCCAATATAAACAACAATAAAAAGCTATTTCTGTTCCATGAGATGACAACAGAAAAGAATGAGGACAGTATTTTTAGTCCACTGTCGGTGGAACAATTACCTAACACATGCATACGGTCACTTTTTTGTTGTTTGTGGTGGTAGTGAGGTTGTGTTTTGACCTAGTTAAGGAGCCGTGTGGAGGGCAGAGTTCACTGTTAACGCGGGTGCTGATGGAAGGAAAGGGAACACGCACGTGCCTTTCCACTCCATTGCTCTGTTGGCAGCTCATTCCTTTGAGCTACCAGAGTATTGAAATGGAAAAGATTTGTGCTTGCTGCAGCCCCTTGTGCAGAACTCTTGTCAACTCCAATCAGCCACTTACTTAGGAGCTTGGAACCAGCCAGGGGACACAAGGTGGGGTGTCAGGCATGAATGAACTTAGAACATCAGAGGTATGTCATGGAGTGCCACATTTAAGGCAATCACACTGTCAAAGCCCTTATTCTTTAAAAGCTGATTTTTTTTTATTTAAAAGGAAGTTGGCTGCTGACAATTTAACCATATGGTGTTGATCTCTAGAATGAACAAGCTGAACTTTTAGGCATGGGTACCTGGTCTTGGCACTCAATTTTTAAATTGGGAGCCTGGCAAGTGTTTCAAGAAGTTCTAGTTTTCACCCAAAGGGCAGGAATAACTGAATAAGATTCTCCATTTCATTGCATTTACTGAACAGAATCATGATTGACATTCGAAACTATCAGAGTAATTGGGAACCACAGAGTTATTTCATGAGCCACTATGCTTTGGAAGATTAGGATTCCTGATCTTTGGTGGATGTACCTCTCATCAACCCAGTAATCCATATATATGTATATGTATATGTATACACACACACACACATATATATAATTTTAAATTTTGTGAATATTAGAAACAGGTCATTGGAGAAATCTGAGCTGGTAAAATGCATATATTATTATGAGCCACTTTAGAGCAGGGACTGAATTTATGCAGCCCAGGACACAGCACAGCAGGCGGCCAGAGATAATAGTCACTCAAGACAGGCTTAGTTTTTATATCATCGTGTATGCTCAGTTTATTCTGAAAACCTATGAGGACCTTCCTAAGGTCCCTGAGTGGTAAAGGCACATAAGTCCATACCATAAAGGTAATCAGTTTTGTTTTGTTTTTTTTTACAAATGACTCAGACAGGCTTTGGCTTTGCGGACTGGGAAAGTCATTGATGGGGGGAAAAGGCAAAAAAAAAAAAAGCATGAGTTGGCATGGAAAAATTTCCCAAACGATGACTATTGAAATTACAAATGTGAAGGGTTACCGTTCTATACTCTACTTTTCACAACTAACGTTCTTTAAAATTACATTTGCTCACACTACTGTTAAAAAAAAAACCCGGCTAATTGTTCTTTCAACCTATTTCATCCTAAGAGTCCCCAGCTGCAGGACTATTGCACTTTAATGTTTAATGTGTTACAAAATGCATTCACCTGCCATCTGTGAAAAGATCCTCTTCTGGTTGTCCACACCAAAAGTGCAAAACTGTGTCGGGGCACCAAATTTAACCTCCACACTATGTGGAGGCTAACATTTTAAAATTGTGAGGTTGCTCATAAAATTATAAGTTTCAGCCATTTGCCATTGCTAGGCCATTGCCAAGGCCATTGCCTTACTAGACTATGGAGTGGCCATGTGCTCTTTGGGCTATGGCTGTTGCCATGTTTCGTGGCTTTGGTCCACTTCCCTACCTTGGGGAGGTGAATCCCCTCCTTCTCTCTCTCTCCAATTTACTTTCTAAATAAACTATATTTTCTAATCTGAAAAGAAATTCCAAGTTTCTGGCTTATGCCCGAACATTTAAGATGCGCCATTACTGGGCCCACATATCTACATAGCAAGCATTTGACAGAATAGCAGCAAACAGCCTCAGACAGCCAAGTACTCCAAGTACTTCCCATCATGCCAGGAGCCTGTTCTACCCTTCATGGTGGCTGATTTGTGGTTGTGCATATACTAGTAGACCTAAAGTAAAAGTGAAATGTTTATTGTATCCATGATTATATCTAACCTAAGAAAAGAAAATATAAGACCAGTGATATGATGAGTTTTTCTAAAAATGTGAAGAGGTATATTCCTTGGTAGAAATGAAGACGGTGTGGCCGGGCTCAGTGACTCAAGCCTGTAATCCAGCACTTTGGGAGGCTGAGGAGAGAGGATTGTCTGAGTTCAGTGATTCGAGACCAGCTTGGGCAACTTGGTGAGACCTCGTCTCTGCTATAAATCAAAAAAATAAGCCAGGCGTGGTAGTGTGTGCCTGTAGTTCCAGCTACTTGGAAGGATCGCCTGAGCCCAGCAGGTCGAGACTGCGGTGGCTGCAAGCATGTCACTGCACTCCACTGTGGGCAATAGAGTTAGACGCCAACTCAAAAAAAAAAAAAGAAAGAAAAGAAATGAAGAATGTGTAAACAAAATGTATACATATCTAAAGAGAACAGTTTAATACATCATTAAAGACCAATCAGAATAAGAAGTGGACTAGTACTTGGTTTTATGGTCAAATTGCTTCATTCACTCACTTTATTTGCTTGATCCCTCAGGCATGTAAGTTTTCAATTCATGTATGAATATAAATTTTGGTCCTTTCGTGGTCAGATGGCCATCCATGGTAGTATGCAAATGGGTTGAGTAGACAAATCTCCAACCTGTTGTATCACAGAGAAACTGTGAGACTCGGGATGCAGACCAATTGACTGCTCCTTTAGAATGGTGCCCCATCCCCCAAGCAATGTCAGGGATAATGTATATTTTGGGATTACCTTGATTTCAGCTATTCAGTGTCCCATTGTCCCCAGACTTTATCCGATGTTTTAAACAGAAAGAGATGTTGGTTCCCAGAAGTCAAGTGGGAATGGAGCTCTGCCTGACTAGAGGGACAAGTTCCCATGGATGGGACAGTATGGTTTGGGTCCTTCTTCCTAGGATCAGAGCCTTGTCCCTGGAATTGTAGCTTGCTCCCTGTTTTTCATGTAGCTGATTACATTGTGGTTTGGGCCCTATATTTAGGGGCTTTTAATTTCTAGGCAATCTCCTTATCTAATTAAGAGATCCCTTGAGATCATTGCAAAGACAATCATTTTAGGGTAATCACCAACAAAGTTAGAAAGGTTTTAAAGAGGTGGGAAAAATTGTGTTTTTGTTAGTAGCTTAAGTTTATGTCTGAGGAGCACTTAAAAGCCAAGAGTACCTGTTCTCTACTTGAATTTTTTGTTTCCTTTCACCTCTTTCCTCCATTCTCACAGACCGACTGTGGAAATAGCCAAATTTAAGGACTCTTACAGTTTAATTTCCCATCCTAGCATAATGTTCAGGAACATGTGTCTTGTTGTTTACAAAAACAATCTGTGAACCTCGACTCAAACAGGCATGTTTAGGAATGTTCTATAATTGAATTTGTTTCATTGATTCCACAAATATTAATGGTGTAAAACACTGTACCAAATGCCAAAGATAGATTCCTCCAGGAGGTCCTGCCCTAGTGGAGTTTGCAACCAAACAGAAGAGGAAAACTTAATTAAACAAGTAATTGTACAAATTACTTGTGTAATTATTTATCCTGACCTTTATATTTTCTCCCTTCTGCCTGGAACGTTCGTCCCTCAGCTATTTTCACAGCAAGCTTAATCTCATCCTCTGAATCATCTATACTGGGCATGAAGGGCTTCCATGGCCCAGGATACACCACAGGAGAAATGCTGGAGAGGGCTTGGTTTTGAACTCAAAGATTGTTTGTTCTTTGTGGATGAACCAGACATGATCTTTCTGCACTCAAAATAAAGCTTCTTCTTTTTTACTATAATGGTAGTGAATATCAATTATAGTAAACCTAATGCAAAATGGAAATTTATAAAAGAAAATATAAAAATCACATATACTTGTCTCTCTGAAATAACTATTCTGGATATTTTGACACATATTCTTTATTCTCTTTTATAATTTGGAATCATATTGTGAATGTAACTGTGAAATTGTGAACTCTCTCAATGTTGGAAAATTAGACTGTTTCCAATTTCCCTCTACTACTGTGTTATTAAGATAAGAACATCTTTGTGTATACTCTGACTTGATGATGGCTGGGCTTAGCAATTCTATGACTTTACGTTGTTTATCAGGGTATTAATTCACTTTCAACTTAGGAAGTTTTTTGTTTGTTTGTTTTGAGTTGGAGTCTCATGCTGTCACCCAGGCTGGAGTGCAGTGGCATGCTTGTGGTCACTGCAGCCTCAAACTGCTGGGCTCCGGCGATCCTTCTGCCTCAACCTTCCATGTAACCGAAACTACAGGCACGCACTACCGTGCCCGACTAATTTTTTTGATCACGCTCAACTAATTTTTTGATTTACTGTAGAAATGAGGTCTCGCCAAGTTGCTCAGGCTGTTCTCAAACCCTCAGGCTTAGGCAATCCACTCGCCTCGGCCTCCCAAAGTGCTGGGATTACAGGCTGAGCCACTGAGCCCCACCCCAGGAAGTTTTTAACATAATGAGTTTATTTGGATATTGCCCTAAACTGAGGAGCATCTGGGCTTACAAAGGTTCAACTTACAATTTTTTGACTTTACAGTAGGCTTATTTGGGGTATAAAATACAATTTCCACTTACAATGTGCTCTACTTGTGATGGCTTTATGGAGATACATGAGTAACTCAATTTTAAGTAACATTCATAATTTTACCAATTTTGAATATTGTCTCTTTAAAATCTTCCCTAATTTTAAAAGGAAGAATAGTAAAATTTAATATGCATTTTCCTGCAATTGTATTTCAGTTTAACTCTCTCACTCACCTTCTCTTTTTCTCTCTCTCTTCTTTCTATATTTATACAGATGTGTGCTGTAGACATATTTTATTAAGATATCTTGACTATACTCTGTGCCCACTGGATTAAACACATAAAATAATTCAAAATATAGATAAATATTTAAACTCTTCAAATTTACATGCTCTAGGCATTTTATAATAAAGCATATTATCACCAAACTAATACTAAAATCATACACTTTAATTCAACACTTATATGTCAACTTATTTTAATTAAATATTCTTTTAAATAATTTTACTTGATTAAATATTCAAACTTTTAGTGAAATTGCAAGTCGTTTTTAGTGACCCCACAACTAATTCCAGGAAGAAGACAGCTAGACCCTGGAACCTCTCAATGAATAAGGTTGAAGAGATGAACTGACTGAAAAAGAGTAGGCGAAAATCCTCCTAATTACACACAAATGTCTCAGCAGTGAGCAATCATGAGAAAGGAAATACTGAAAAAGTACTTGACATTTAAATGTCAATTTAATCAAATTATGCAATTTTAAAATGTAGCTGAGTGTAATGGGCTCTTTAAATTGTTTAAACCATGCCTTTATCTAAGGTGTCTTGCACTGTCTTTTGAACCAGTATCCTTAAAGAATGTCTTACCGAATTAGGTCATCACATTCTTAAAATAAAAACATAAATTTTACATTTTGGCCAGAATAAAAGATATCAGCATATCTAATGAAAAACAATGAGTGGTCATCATTTATTGTAAGTTAATGAGATCATGTTCCAAAGGACAGATTGAAAGCACTAAAGTGCATCAATTCTAGGAAGAAAATTATTCAGACTATTAGGAAAATAGGAAAGAGGATTCTTACTTCCCCACTAATTGATTTCCCTTAATTTTAGTAGAAATTAACCTTGAACCCATCTCCCGCCTCCTCCCTGATATATACCATTCACTAGACAGAGAACTAATAATTGTCTGTTTAATTCCCCAATATATCAATTGTGTGTGTTGTGTGTGTGTGTGTGTGTGCGTGTGTGTGTGTGTGAATCTATGCAAAATAGGTAGAAAGAGATCAGAACAAGATAACCTATGGAAATAGCTGATTCAGTTTGGTCGTGAAGCTCAATAAAAGTTGAACTCTAAGTCTGAATACTAATGGTTTAGAATAGGTTTTTCTCTTCTAGGTTGACAGTTAAACATAATTTTTACGTTGTTGGGGGAAAATAAAATTTGGCATTTTACCACAACTTTCACAAAAAAATAATAGGGTGTCTATATGTGCAATTAAGAGCACCAGGTTTAGAAATCAATATCTGTATTCAAATCTCAGCTCTACTTCTGCATTCTGTGTGCTTGGGCAAAACCTTATCTCTCTGAAATTTAGTTTATTCATTTGTAAAATGAAGATAATTGATATTTTACAGGATTTGTATAAGGATCAATTAATATTGTCCCATTAAATGTGATAACACATACAGAGTAATGAGAACAGTATCTGAAACACTTTAAGTGCTCAATATTAGCTATTTCTAACAGTAAGTGTTCTTAGTAACAAGCAACAGAAACTAATTCTGGCTTATTTAAGTCAAAAATAATGTATTAAAAAGTTACTAAGTATCCCCAGAATTGCCAGGAGGAATAGATAACTAGGTCTAGGACAAAAAAGACATGAACATTGACACCCTTGACAACACAAAAGTGAGTGACCAGTGAGGACAGTGGCCAGTGCCATTGCCTGGTTCGGCCCTGTCCACAGCATACAGACCCCTCCCACCTGGAACTCACCAGGGCTAAATTAGACAACAACCACAGAGGGTCTCCGAGGTTACTACCTGTAAGCATCATTGATACCTATTTGGTTCAGCAGACTCCACATCATGACCTACATCATTCAGGGTCTCATCATGAGTCAGAAAACCACATTATTTATTTGCGGGGGGGAGGGCGGAGCAATTAATATAAAGAATGATTAAGGAAAAGCCCAAATACTAAAAAGCATGCAAAAGTATTCCAAGCTATCCAGAAGCAGCAAGTGCAAGAGAGTAGCTGCTATCTCCAGGCTGAGGAAGAGTGAACAATAAGGAATGGAAGATTAAGAGAAAACTCCCTGCTGAGGTCAAAATTCAGACTTCTTGGAAGAAAGTGCACCTGCCCCAAGAAGGTCCAGCCTGCAAGTGACAAAGAGGTCCCAGCTGGTGCTGGTCCTAGATGTGGCCTCCCAATGCCTTCGAATGTGGGTAGGCCAAACAGATCTATAGAAGTGCCCACTGTTGAACAGAGGGTCCAAGCCAGCAGAAGCATTAGAAGCTGCTGTTGTGTGGATGATGTGCAAGTTCATGGGAGCAACTCTGTGTTGTTGGAGGGATAGAGATAGTCCTGGAGGGATGGAGATGCCTGAAAGCAGCCTCTGGGAGGGGGACGTGTGGCATGGGGGCGCTTTGGAACTTCTCAGTGTGAGCTGCTGGAACTCCTGCTTGGAAAAGTAATCATGGAGGACCAAACCCCAAGGGCAATGTCTTCCTGCAGCTACCATTTTGTAGGAGCCATCCAACTCCCTCTGCTGATGAAGCCTGGCATTCCACCGGCTGGCAGAGCAGAATGTTTACAGGATCCAGTGCCAGCATCACAAGGCAGGGCAAAGGAAAGTAGATTTGGAACGGAGAGGCAGTAAGTTGGTAACTGGCACACAAGTCCACAGCTTAGTTGTCAGGGAGACTGGGACAACAATATCTGGTATTTTCAAGCTCCAAGACTCATAAGATGGTGAATTTCCTAAACACAGGCGAATGTTTCAGATGTCAAGCAGCAGAAAAGAATGACCAATACCCTTGACGATCTTATCATTAAATACATAACACTTTACAGTTTACATTCTTTTCACATGTATTACCTCATTTGGTATGTTTAAATGTCCAAATTGTGTAGTCCCCATTTAAACACCCTCCTTATAGCTTATATTTCTTATAGTCATCTTTCTTGTGTCTAAATCAATGTCTAGGAGTAAGTTAAGTCTGTATGCAAACCATCTTTGACAGCTGCGCCATGTAACTTAGAGCATCATTCTTATTTTGAAAGAGTTCATACATCTTCTTAAATTTCTACTTTGTTCACAAATTTCTACCTTCATCAATTTCTAGCTGGGCAAAATTACCAAAGTCTGAAAAAATAATGATAATCAATGATATCTTCAATATCATACTACTTAGAGAAGTTATTTTGTTAATAGATAGAAGTTGAGGTGTAAAATTTGTATTGGCAGTTTCCAATATAATATGGAAAGTGTGTATTCTTTATATTTTTAAGGATTTGTTGTTCTCATCCCTTGCTTTCTCTTTGGTTTCCACAGACTTCTATTCTTCTCCTGCTCACTGATAATGTTGCCCCAGCAGCAGTTGATACAAATAAGCATTCTATCCATTTTGAAATACTTTATTTAACTGAATTTCATGATATCACCTTGTACTGAGTTTTTCTTACTTCTCAAGCCTTTACTGCTAAGGCTACTTTCCTTTTTCCCTAGGTGTTTATTTCTGCTTCCATAAAATCAGTGGGCAATTTTTTATATATCTAAAATATCTATCTCCAGATTCAGATCAATGTGCCCAACTACTTAATTGGCATTTTCCCTTGAATTTCCTCCAAGCATCTCAAACTCAGGACGTACAAAATTGGACTCACTAAACCCCCCACAGCTTACCTGGCTTCAGTGAACGGTGGACACAACAGCAGTTGGACAGTTGCTACAGCAAGAGACAGTTGTGTCAATTTTGCCTAATGCCTATGTGTAATTAATCACAAAGCCCAGTAATTCCACTTGCCAAATATGCCTTGAAGTCCATGTTGCTCTCCTTCTTCACAGCCGTTGTATTCTAAACTATCGACAACTTTTGCCTAGACTGCAACACCAGCTATCAGGTTTTCCCAGGATCCATTGTTAGCTCTGTGTAATGTTCCTCACTCTAGCTAGCATTCTGAAAACACGAGCCAGATGATTTCACTATCCTGCTTCAGGAGAGGGGTTTCCCATCATCCTTAGGATGAAGTCCAAAATCCACAGGGCTCCTCCCACTGTTCCCCAAGACCCAGATTCATGCTTCCTCTGTGGCCCTTTTGCTCACCGATCCCCCTCCCTCTCAGGCACCAAACCAACGTGTTCAGTTTCTTTAGAGCTCTTTGCAATTGTCATTCGTTACGTCCAAAACAGCATGTTCTCCCTTAGATGACTGGCATATTCCTAGTTATCGCTCAGATTAAGTTTGCATCCTAATAACACTCTTCATTTCCCCACCCCTTCTTTTAAGCACTAATTTTACTTGTCAACACTTGATCGGTGAGTAAGTGGGCATCGTATGTGAATTCTTTATTGGGGTGTCTCCCAGCAGCTAACACAACACCTAACTCAGAGTAGATAGTCAATATGATTTAATAAATAGTTATTCTGGCAATGGTAAATTTAAACACTATCACAGGAGGTTCTAATTTTGCATATTCTCAAGATTGTGGAATATGTTTTATTTTTATGTTCTTAGCCCCTAACAGAATATGTAAATCAGTAAATGTATGCTAAATGAAAATATAGCCACCTGAAATACAAAATATTATTAAAAATAATAAGTTCTTAGAGTTAATCCCGAGAAATTTTTCCCCATGACAACTGTGAACATTAAGTCAGAAGAAAAGAGAAATCAAGTTGCAAAACAAAAATCTTCTTAATAGCTCAATATAGTGAACCATGGCTGTTTGCCTGTAAGTGAATAAGCAACTGATTTGTCATAGTCAGTAGAAGAGAAAGGAGGATAATTTATATAACATGCAAACACTACTCATTAAATATTTGAATAATTAAAATGGGCTGAGATCCATAGTGAAAATCTACAGAAGGGAAGTCCTTGCCAGAGCAGTCAGAGAAGAGAAAGAAATAAGGGTAACTAAATTGGAAAAGAAGAAATCAAACTATCTCTGTATGCTGACATTATGACTTTATGTCTAGGGAATCCTGAAGACTCCTTCAAAAAACCCCTGGACTTGATAAATTAATTCATTAAAGTCCCAGGATCAGCACATACACAAATCATTAGCATTGCTATACACCTATAGCAACCAAGCTGAGAATCAAATCAAGGACTCAATTTCATTTACAATAGCAATCAAAAAGCTAAAATACTTAGGAATATACTAAACCACAGAGGCAAAAGATCTCTACAGGGAGAACTACAAGACACTGATGAAATAAATTGCAGAGGACACAGACAAATGGAGAAACATCCCATGCTCATGGATTGGAAGAATCAACATTGTTAAAATGACCACATTATATAAATTACTCTATAGATTCAATGCAATCCCTATCCAACTACCAATGTTATTTTCACAACACTAAAATTAATATGGAACCCAAAAAGAGCCAGAATAGCAAAAGTAGTCCTAGCAAAAAGAATAAAGCTGGAGGCATCACATTACCTGACTTCAAATTACACTACAAGGCTGTAGTAACCAAAACTGCATGGTACTAGTATGATAATTGAATAGCAATATGCAGAAAAATGAACTTGTTTCCTATTTTTTACCATATGCAAATATTAACTCAAGAGAAATGAAAGACTTAAATGTCATGAAACCATAAAAATCCTAGAAGAAAACCTATGAAAAACTCTTCTGGACATTTGCCTAGGTAAAGACTTTATGGTTAAAACCCCAAAAACAAATGCAACAAAAACAAAAATAAGTAAGTGGGACTTAATTAAACTAAAGAGTTTCTGCACAGCAAAAGGAATAATCAGCTGAGCAAACAGGCAACTTACAGAATGGGAGACAATATTTGAAAATTATACATCTGACAAAGGACTAGTAACCAGAATCTATAAAGAACTCTAACAACTCATCATGAAAAAAAAAAACAAATGACCCCATTAAAAAGTGGGCAAATGGTATAAACAGTCCTCTCTCAAAAGAAGCATATAAATGACCAACAAACATATGGAAAAATGTTCAACATCACTAATCTTCAGGGAAATGTAAATTAAAACCACAATGAGATACCGCCTTACACGAGTCAGAATGGTCATTATTTCTTTATTTTATTTTATTAATGTGGGGCATAATTCAGGGTTAGGTACATAAGTGGTCATTGTACAGATGAAGTTTGGCCCTCCCATTGGTCCTCACTTCACCTGGTTTGGCATCAGGTACTCTTACTAATGTTATGTGTCCCCTGCCAACAGTGATCCACTACCGCCAATCCCTTTTTTGTAGTACTATAATAAATGCTCAGGGTCCACTTATGATTGAGAACATGTGGTACTCAGTTCTTTGTTTCTGTGATAGATCACCAAGTATGACAGACTCTAAATCCTTCCAGGTTGCTGTGAAGGCTATAATTTTGTCCTTCTTTAGGGCTGTGTAATATTCCATCGTGTACACGTGCCACATTTTTTAATACAGTCCACTTTTGATGGAGAGCACAGTTGGTTTCATGTTTTTCCTGTTGTGAACAGTGATGCAATAAACATGCATGTGCAGATATCTTTTTTATAGAATGATTTGAGTTCCTCCAGTATATTCCCAGAAGAGGGATTTCTGGGTCAATTGAAGGTCGATATTTAGATCTTTTAGAAATCACCACACTGTTTTCCACAGAGGTTGTACTAGTTTACACTCCCACCAACAGTGTAGAAGCATTCCCTTTTCTCTACATCCTCTCCAGCATCTGTTGTTTTTTGAGTTACTAATGTTCAGAATGGCCATTATTTAAAAAGGCTTTTATACACTGTGACTGGTGAGATTTTATCCTGAGAATGCAAGGTTGGTTCAATATATGAAATAAATCAGTGAAGTACACCATATTAATAGAATAAAAGACAAAATCTACCTGATAATCTCAATAGACTTAGAGAGACCCTGTGTTCAAATCCTATCTCCTTCACTCACTGGCTTTGTTGTGTGGAGCAAATATTTTGACATCTGTGAGCCTCAGATGGTAAGGTATTAAGTCCGTTAATATGGTTAGCATATCAATATATGCTAATATTTGTTATTGGAGAACATGAGAGGTTCTGATACAGCTGTTTAGGAGTGGGTTCAGGTATGTGTATGGGCATCTATTTACCAAGTTTCAATTGAAAAAAAATGTGTGCTCATCTTTAACAATGACAAAGACCTATATGATAGAAATCCTCTCCCCAGTGGTGAATGGTTTCAGACACTTTCTCTGGCATGTATGTTTTTTCACTTGCCATTGGAGGTATGCCATAGGGGACCACTGGGAACCACATGTGCCTGGATTGAGATTGACCAACAATAGGCTGGCCATATAGTAGGTGTTCACTAAATTTTAGTTCCTCTTCTCTCCTCTTGACGCATTTCTTGCAGCTCTGGCGTGATCTTGAGGCAGTTCATTATCATTCATCTTGATAGGAACTGTGTGCTTTGTCTCCAGACTCATAAACACCTTCAGAGGAGAGGCCTAGGTCTTTTGCCTGCTTTGTGCTTGCCACAGGGTCACGTGCACAGTGGTTGTATAAATTTCTTTTTAAAAAAATACGCTGTTGAGAACCTAACAGAACAGAAAAGCTAAAAGAAACCATTCATTTTGATTTCATTTTAATTTGTAAAGCATTTGAAATGTTGTGATTGTCTAGCAGAGGTGTGCTAGATTTGCTAGCTACGCCAGTCTAGTCTTTCCAGTGGCACTTAATTTACCCCAATGGTGGTGTGTGGGCACTGCAGAGTACAGACAGGCTTACACTGAATAGCACAGCACCGAGCACACAGTAGGTGCTTAATAAACAGCTGTTGAAATTCCCTGAGGAGTGTGGCAAGATATGGGCTCATTTTTATTGGTAAGAGAACAAAGAAAAACACGGAACCTGTCGGAGACGTGAAGGATGTTCGTGTCAAGATGAGCAATGTGTTCTTACCTATACCAAATGCGCAAAGCAGCTTTCTGGAGACAAAAACAAAAGGTTATTTCGAAGCCAATCAATTTTGCTTAATTTTAACATGGCCGTATTCATGCCAAGTGATTAGGGTTCTCGCGTTAGCTTAGCAACCATACTATGGCTAAAATATTTGGCAAATCCTGCTTTTAGAAGTCAGATGTTGTGCCAACCTTGCTAAATGATCTAGATGTAATTTTTAAACCACCCATCCACTTCACGATTGTTTAAATGGGCCATAATAGCTTTTCATCAAAAGAAAGATATTTTTCTTGATGAAAAGGAAGATATTTAAAGAGTTGAAGGTAGTGTTGAAAACAAGAAAAAAATAAAAAAGAAAGAAAAAGGAACACACGTGAGGCATTTGAAAGGGAGGGATATTGGCTATTAAAGAAGAATCACTCCCTAGAGGGATCTGCCACCATAGTTTCCATGAACCCCAAAGTACGTACAGTCTGGAGAGTGTTGTCCTCTTGATAGCACAGACGACGTTCCATAGAGCTGCCCTGAAAACCAAGAATCCATACTGCTCACCCGGAAGTTCATTTCTATTTTGACTTTGCCTTTTCATATCAATTAGAGACTCTTTGTTAAAACGGTTACATAATTTTCACAGAGCTATGCTGTTGCAGACTGGAAGATATTAAGCCTCTTAAATGTGACTAATGTACTCACAAATTTCTGCCCAGAGCACAATATCTCAAGGGAGGTTTCTGCAGACCATCTTTTCAAAGTGTTGCAGAGAGAAATGTAAATGCCCAAGAGATATAAGCACGGCTTTTGGCCGAGAGAGGGGGGATAAACTCCCTGTTCAAACATCCGACGCAGAGGGTACGGGGAACTAAAGCCTCCTTTGCTTTGGAACTCATCTCCACACTCGGTTCCTGTCTTGTGATAAGGTTACACTGAATAGGGCTGGCATCCTTCAAGGTTACTGTTCCAGAAAATATTTGCAAATAATTTGACGTGCTGTCAGCTAGCAGGCTGCAGTGAATTCTTATAATGCAACATACTAATGTGGCTTTTCATGCCCTAAGCTATAAATAAGTTGGATATGCAAAAGTTTCTGTAATGTTTATTTAATAACAATATTTTAAAAATAAATCTTGATTATTCCATCGCGCTCCAATGGAAATCTTCCACTCTGACGGTTGTCTGTGACCTCAGGCGGTTCCTTCCTTTCTTTGTCTCATTTGATATCACTAAAGAAACATGCTTGTTTTTTCTTTTCAGGCTTTTGGAAGCAGCACTCTGATGCCTCTGCCTACATGCTCCCCATCCAAGCCTTTGCTTGTTAATTGACTGAACTCGATTCAAGTTGACTAATTCCGGCAAGATGACAGGTCTATATGAGTGCAGGGCCCAGTGTTGCGGACACAGGAAGATGAAGTGGGTGCCCTGGATTTGGGGAGTTCGTAGGCCCCAGGCTCAGAAAAGACCGATCATATCACCAAATTAGTGCCCCTTGACTTTAAGAGAACACAGAAGGGAATTATTGATCGGTTTGCAGAGGGCATGGTCCTGAGTGAGACCTGCCAAGATATACCTAAAATTTCACCAGGTGTAGGTGCAGAAGCCAGGGTGGCAGGCAGAATGTGCAGAGACAGGGAGGTGCAGAGTGGATCTCATAATGGCAAGACACATTGCAGTGGCTGCTTTTCTGCTGATAATTTTCTGCAATGAGGCTGTTTAAACTATGGATCAGCTGAGTCTATGGTAGGGCCCTGGGCATGCCTTGCAGGAGACCTCTAGGAACTTCCCGAAGCTGGGCTCAGTCAAGAGCCCTGGGCCTGGGGTCAGTGGGTAACAGGATCCCAGGGGACTAAAGGACAGCCATTTGAGTGGGAGTGTCCTTCGGAGGGCCCAGGGCTATATGCCTTTGCTCTGAGATTGCTGCTGCTGGTTTTATAGAAGCCTGGTGTCTGACATAGAAAGAATGCTGAAGTCATGATCCTGCTAGCTGACATGCACATACCCAGGTGTGCCCGGCACTCTCACGAGGTTAGAGTGGAGGATGCTGAGGGCTGGCAGGGCAGGAGGTGGCTAATTTGGTGATATGATTGGAGATGTGGCTTCATGGTGTCTCCTGGGCTGTCCCCAGTGCCAGGGCAGGCCCTGCATTTGGGGAATGTGTGCAGATGTGGCCATTGGGCCAGGGGTAGCTGGAGACCAAGGCAGTCAGCATCTTTAAAAAAAACATCTATCTATCTATCTATCTATATTTTTTGAGTCAGAGTCTCTCTCTGTCACCCAGGGGCACACTCACGGCCACTGTAGACTCGACCTGCTGGGCCCAGGTGATCCTTCTGCCTCAGCCTTCCAAGCAGCTAGAACCACGGGCATGCACCTCCATGCCCGGCTGATTTTTTTATTTATTTTAGAGACAAGGTCTCTCCAAGTTGCCCAGGCTGGTCTTGAACCCCTGGGGTCAGGCAGTCCTCTCACCTCAGCCTCCCAAAGTGCTGCGATTACAGGTGTAAGTAAGCCACCTCACCCAGCTTAACGTGTCTGTATTTTTAACAGCTTTATTAAGATATAATTCACGTATCATACTACTTGCCCACTTAAGGTGTTCAGTGAATTTAATTCAGTGATTTTAGTATATTCACAGAGTTGTGCAAGGATTACCACAGTCAATTCTAGAACATTTTCGTTACCCCCAAAAGAAACCCCATACTCTTCACGCATCCTTATCCTTTCCTCAATTCCTCTGTTGTCACCAGCCCCAGACAACCACTAATCTACTTCCCGCCTCGACCAATTTGCCTATTCTGGACAGTTCATATAAATGGAATTGTACAAAACGGGGTCTTTTGTGACTGGCTTCTTTCACTCAGTATAATGCTTTCTAGACTCATCTGCGTTGTCACTAGATTATAAGCTCTCTGTCAGCAGGAGCAAGGGCTTTCTTGCATCCCGTTTCTACGGTTTGTAAGTACGTGATACCTAGTAGGTACTACAAAATATGTCTCTGCAATAAAACAACGCACACATGGTAGTTGCTGTGGGGTAGCCATAGCCCTGGATATGTCCCCAGAAGACTTGGACTTGGGTTCCTTCCTAGTCCAGCTTAGCCACAAGCCGCTACATGACTCTGGGCTCGAACCTTTTCTCCTTTTAGGATTCATCTGTACCCCCAAAAGAAAATGGTCTCTGGCTCACGGAGACACACATGACGCAGAGATTATAAATGAGTTTTATAAACCTTAATGTGGTATCTAAGTTTAGGAAAATATTGTTAACAGAGCATTTAAGGAAGACAAACCACTTTCAGCCTCTGGTAAAAGCAAGTTTAGCTTTATCAATTGCTTAGCAACACAGACAACCATTTTATGAAGACTTTTTTTGCCCTTCCCATCTTCAAATATAATATACAGGTAAAGGAAAGTTTTAATCAGGGGTGGAGATTCTTTTGTTGCTTTTTGAACATAGACAATTTTGGGGGGAAAATGTACTCATGATGGTTATACTTTACTAAGTAGAAATATATCTACGACTATGATTTCTTTTTCTATTTTAAATAAGTACTCTGGCTTTTTTTCTCAAGCAAAGTCATAATTGTATTTATTTTAAATTTATATCCTGTCTGCTTCAAAAAGAAATTTGAGGCAGCCAGGAAAATCATAAGCTATAAAATGAACAAGCTCCATTTTATACTAATAAAATAAAAGTTAGGATCTCATCAGTGAAACAACTTCTCTTTGTGCTGTACTGTGTGCAAATATTTGGATTACTAAAGTGAATTTATGAAGCAATTACTTTTAAGGCTTTAAGAGGAAATTAAGTACTCATTGATTCTTGATTTATAAGCTAGAGCTAAAGATCATGAAAAAGCAAATATAACTTAATTAAATGTCCCTCGGCTTTGCTACTATTGAGGTCTTCACTCATAAAGTTAGTAAAACAAACCATTCCTAGAACATAAATGTATATTGGTTCTTCCAGTTGGGAAGGCAAATAATTTACTGGTTAAATATATTCAGCAAAGTAACCCAAGTGAGGGATTTTCCCAGTGTTCTCTGGGGCTTGAAGAGATAAAAACTATTGTACTTTTAAGGAAGCCACTGTCCTGGGAATGATAGGTACTAACTTGCTGTTTAAAAAAAAAAAAAGAGTAAACAAAAGGGTGTATCTTTCCCTTTTTTATTAGAAAATAAGCTTTAATATGCTCATAAAATAGACTATAGATCTGTAAAAGAAACAGAGTTTTATAGTCTATTCATTGGCTATCCACTTGTGGTTATTCATTGCTGACAGTGAACACATTAACCTGGGATAATTTAATTGAATCTTCTAGTAATGTTGCTATTTTTCTACTCTGAAGTGTAAATGATTTTTAAAAATTGGGTTCTAAAATGTAACACTTCAAGTGATGTATACAGCAAATCAAGGAGCTATTGCAAGTCCCCTTTTGTGCCTCATGAGTTATTGATTAGAAAAGCAAGAGTAAAGAAAAGAAACAAGAAAAGAAAACAGTCACAGCAGCAAAAGAATTCCAAATAGAAGTAAGACCCACTGGACAAGGAACACTCACTGTAAGGAAATTCCATTTACATCCCACTTTTCCTGAAATGGTTCTCCATCCATCCACTGAGTCTATGGTTGGGCTTCCTATCTAGTTGAGTAATGAGAAGATTTATTCAAATACATGACAAATGGGCATTAACATTAATGGTTCAAAGTTTCCCATGGAAAAGAAAGGTTTTGAGGAGTTCTCCATCATCGGGATAGAGTGAAATCTCGTCTTCAGTGGCACATCGAGCTAGTTTTAGGAGAAAAGCAGCAAGAGTAATGAAAGAGAAAATTGGCATTTTTAAACTCAGCCAGGAGGTATTAAGATAATGGTTATGAAAAATCGAACACGCTGAATTTAAGAAGGTGGAATCACCACCAGCAGGGCCTGAACATTAAGGGCATTTTAAATTATTTTTTTTAGAAAGTACTGAGGGGCTATCCGACTTTCTTTGGGGTTGGCCTTGTAACTAGGCAAACACTTTTGCCTGGTTGCCATTTGGGGTCGGAGGCATTCTGCCGTGATGGAAATGGTTTTCTTCTGTGTACATCCTGTGACTAAGCCTGCGATTTTGGCCTCAATGGTGGTATGTTCTAATTATAGGTACCAACTGGCCCAGATTTGCATACTGAGCATGGCAGTGTACAGAGAATAAAAAAAAAAAAAAACCAAGATAAGAAGATGCCTTAGTTTCCTAAAGCTTCTATAACAAAGTACCACAGACTGGGTAGCTTGAGCAACAGAAATTCATTTCCTCACAATTTTGAAGGCCTCTCAGAAGTCCAAGATCAAAGTGTCTGTAGGGTTGATTCCTTCTGTGACCTCTCTCTTTGTCTTGTAGAGGATTGTCTTTTCCCTGTGTCTTCACATGGTCTTCCCTCTGTGTGTGTGTGTCCTAATTATCTCTTCTTATAAGGACACCAGTCATACCGTATTAAGCCCATCCTAATGACCTCATTTTAAATTAATTCTCTCTTTAAAGACCCTATCTTCAAGTATAGCTGTATTCTGAGGTACTGGGGTTAGAAATTCAGCAGATGAATTTGGGGGCTATCAATCAGCCCATAACAGAGGAGAAAACGGAGGTAGATGAACACTTTGGAGTCAATAACAATAGAGACAAAATGAGAAAGTCTGTCTTCCTTATAATCTGATTTCTGTCCGTTTCTAACAGTGGTGTGCTGGTATATATTGGCTAACCAGCTCTCTGAGAAACAAGGAGCCTGATTTGTAGCATTTGCTGATTTCTAGGGTGTAAATATCCCCAGCATGGCCCATTTCCAACCTCCAAGATGACTTCATTGAACCTGGAGTGGAGGGGCGTGCTCAGTCAGCTTTCACTAGCAGGTGTGAGCTGGCTCTGGGACTTCACGGATTTGGGTGCTGAAGGATGGGAAAGTCAAAGAAGAGAAAGTAAAACTCAATTTTGGTAATTTTAAAGCAATTCTTACGAAGCTTGATAACGGGAGGCTAAAAATGTTGATTAAAATAAATTACCTATAATTTTTTCACTTTGCTCTTGTTTCACGGTTAAAAGTAAGAATTTTATAGAAATGTGGAGATTGGAAACTTAGTGAAAGGAGACGAACCTATAACACAGTTAAAAGAACTCCTGTTCCTTTTAATATGACAGAGATGGAACTCTGAAACACATACGCATACACATACCTTTTAAACGTGTCAGCGAGCTGGTAAATTAGTAAGGAATATTCAGAGGCCTACTCTAAGAGAAAGCAGAAATTCACACAAATAATGCGGCACCGGAGTAGGTTTTTTTCCCCCTTGAGAGCATTTGCTGAACAGGATAACCTTGAACTTTGATTTTCATAGTTCCATGGGAACAGGAGACAAAGCTCAAGATCAACCCAAGAATGAATTTTTAAAGGAGAATCCCTGCTGGTACTCTAAAGCAATAGTTGTTTCTTAACTGGGTGATTTTATCTCCCTGGGGACATCTGGCAATGTCTGGAGACATTTTTGATTGTCGTGATTAGAAAGGTGCATCTTGTGGTTAGGGATGAAGGATGCTACGAAACGTCCTACAATGCACAGGACAACCTCCCACAACAAAGAATTATCTGGCCCCAAATGTCAGTAATGAGGAGGTTGAGAAACTCTGCTCTAAAGGGTTACATCGTGAATTTAAGAGTGAGCCAGAAATTAAACCACCTTTCCCTTATCCCTCAAAATGCAAGCAAAATTATGTTCTTGAACCACGGTGCTGGGGGTGGTGTGCCTATGTAGGAACTCATAAGCACAAACTGTCCCATGCAGATTTGTAGTTCAGATTCATTCTAACAGAGGCTAATTTATCTCAGCTGAATTTATAGTAGTTCCAGGTTGGCTGTCCTGCCCAGGTGCTTGGCAGAAACAAACCCCTTCTATCCTCTCTAGGAAAATTCACTTTCAATCTAGACCTCAAATAATTCACACATGTCAAGTTCCAGGATATATATAGCCATAATAAAAGACACAAGAAAATACCTTGTGAAATCAAGAGTGAAAGCCAGCAGAAAGAGAGAAGAGAATCAGACCCCCAAAGACTATAGTTATTATAATTACCAGATAGAGAATATCAGAGTAGTTATGCTTAAATAAATAAAATGAACAAAAAAATTATTAAAGAAGAAGAAATTATAGATATTGATTGAGTAGATTTGAAAAATAAACAAATTGAACTTTAAAATGAAAAACAGAATGATTAATATTAAAAATACAATAGAAGGCAACTAGACACAGCTGATGAGAATTAGTAAAGTAAAAGGTAGGTCTCAAAAATTTCCCATAGTGAAGCACAGGGATGTTAAGACATGGATAAGAAGAAGGAATGATGAAATGGAAGGTGAAGTTTCAACGGATCTGTCTTGTAGAGGTAAGAGGGAAAAAAAGGCATAGAAACAATATTTGAAGAGATAATGGCCAATCACTTCCCAGAACTCATGAAAAATGCCACCCACAGATCAAGTCCATTGAATCCCCAACAAGATAAAGAAGAAGAATTCCTACACATGGACTCATCACCATGAAACTGAAGAACACCAGGAACAGAGACAATCTTTTTAAAAAATCCAGATGAAAATAAATAACCTTCTTATCTTCCAAAGAAAAAATTAAACTGAACACTGACTTCTCAAAAGGAAAAATAGAAACCCAGACAGGGTGGGATGATATCACTATAATAGGTAAAAGTAACTGTCCACCTAGAATAATATACCAAGTAGAATATCTTTCAAGAAAAGTGAGCAGCAGACCTCCGATTAAAGGCAATTCTAAAAGACACACTTTAGGCAAAAGAAATGTGATCCAGATGGAAGAAATCTGTGAGATCTTCCTTGAGATGCAGGAGGAAACACAGAGTGAAGAGAATATATGCAGCTAAACAAACATGGATTGTATAAAACAATATTAACAATTCCCCTGGGCAAAAAAAAAAAAAAAAAAAAAAGATAAATAAGCACACATAAAATGGCAACAGTGTCTGGAGGAAGCAATCAGAATTCAAATGTTCTAAGGCTTTACATAGTTTGGGAGGGGGTAAAAAAATAAGTATTAGTTATATATTCGGGTAAATTGAGTGTGTGTTAAAATCTCTATGGAAACCATTAAAATAATGGAAATGAGATGCACAATTTCTAAACTAATAAAAGGAAAAAGGAAATACTCGGGCAAAAAGTTTAAAAACAGGCAAAAGGAAAATATGTATTGTTTAGAGATACAAACACATAAAACTGTGAAGAAAAATAAGAGAATGATAAATACAGACATGGCAGTTCCTTGACAGGAGATGGAAAGAATCAGAAGATTAGGGAGACACATACAGGGGACTGATTTAAAGACAACACATTAAAAAAAAGAGGTGATGGGTATATGACCACTGAACTATTATTTACATCTTAAATGCAATCCATCATCTTTTGTATCTACTCCATAGCTGATTAAAAAAACAACAACAGATTTTCAAAGGAAGAGGAGGATAGGGGCTCCCATCACTTTCCATTTCTGTAACGCTAATAACACTCTCGGGAGTCGGAGGAATTTGTGTAAAATGCTTCACTCCCTCTCCTTCTAAGCTCTTTGTGGGTGGACCCGATACTTGTTAATACCGTCTCCATTGGCACCTAACTCAGCGCAGTGCACACAGAAGGTGGTCAACACATGGTGTTGCGTTTAATTGCGCTTATAGAAAAGCTGTAATTATCAGTGGGACTACTGTACTTAGAAATTAAAGGAGCATTATTCATAGATGAGTTTAAATCAAGTTTGTCATGGCAAAGCTCAAAATAGTGTCTTTCTTATCTTTGGGGGGCTGTCTTGATTTGGCCTCCCCCAGAGGCAAATACTAAGAAAAGGATTCAATACATAAATAGTTTTATTTGGGAGGTGATCCCAGGAAATACTGGCAGCAGTGTGGGGAAGTGAGATAGGGAAGAGAAGGAAGCCAAAGAAGAATGAATTATGGGCTAGTTACCATGGCGGGAAGGCTCCACCCCTCTGGGACCTCTATCTGAAAGTGAAGAAATACCTCAGAGTTAATTCAGCCTCGGGGCTCCCGTATCACTGGGTAAAGCTGCTTCCTGGGCATTCCCTCTAAAACTTTTGGCTTGTCCTGTCTGTAGCTCAGGCCACCCCCGGCCAGAGATCAAGTTTGTAGACAGAGTGTTGCAGTGTTTGCAGTAAGCCTCTTTTGGCTTGAAGAGGTGAAGATTGGGGGCTAGGGGACATGGGCAGAACACCTACAGCCTCTGTTATGCATTAGAGGCTGGAATCACCCTTTAGGGAAAAAGTTGAGATATGTGAGCATGGGTAGTAATGGTGGAATTTAATCTGGAGGAGGTAAGTTAGAGAAAAGGAACCTTCAGATAGTAGAGGGCTGGTAATAAAGGGTCAACCTCAGGAAGTATAACGGTCTCAGTGGCAGCAAATGGGCAGAAGTTCATGGACACAAAGATAGGTCAGGACAGCTGTGACAGTAATTGGGGCTTGTCTGAATGTAGAGGTGGAGAATTAGGAGGCAGGGGCATTACAAACAAAAGCAACCTACATATGGCAAGGGTAGAAAGATCAAGAGCGAGCCTGGAAATTACCAAGAGAAAAATGGGTTAACTTCTTCATGGAGGGCAGGAGTGAAAAAAGAAATGGGTTAGACATATCATTCATAAGGGCAAATCTATGGATGTGGTTTCATTTTGAAAGGACACAAAGATAAACATCGAAACCTACTATACAGTATAGGCAAAGATAAGGCAAGCTGAATGAAAAATAATAAGAAATGAAGCAGGCTTCAGTCTGAATATCAAGTATAGACAATTTCAAGGAAAAAGGCATCGGACGAAGCAACTAAGTTATCAAGGTAGTAAATGGACATCTGTTGGTTACTTTTCTAGAACCCGTTCCCCCTTGAGAAATTTATCAATCTTCCATTATTAGCCATGTGCTTTGGCATGGTAATAAACTCCTTTCAGCTTTGGGATGGGCTGCAAAAGCGTCTGTATAGACACCTGAAAAGACAGAGTAGAAAGAGGGAGAGAAACCAAGATCTTGGTAACATCATTTGGGGCTGCGGATCAAGCCTGATCTAAAGCTTACTTTGTTAGTTACGAGGACCAGTGCATTTCATTTATTGTTTCAACAAGTTTAAGTTGGTTTTTCTGTTACAAGGTAAGGGTTTTTACTAACACGAAGAATTAAGCAACGAAGATAAAATTGTCATAATCTTTTAAACCAAGTTTTTAATATATATATAGTGTATATATATATACACACACACAATTGAATGATATAAAACAACTTCTCTAGAAGTGGAGGACAAAACAAATGGAAATAAAGTAATAATAGAAAACTTTTAAAACTCCTCTTTAGGGACCAAGTAGGAAACAAAAAACGGCATAAGGAAATCTGAATAATATAATTAACAAAGCAGTTCTAAACAGATATGTTACCTTTACACATACACTTTCAGCAGTGTCAATGGTTCATGTACACATTTTTAGAACTAAACCAAAATAAAAACGTAGTGTTCCTTAAAAAAGAAAAAACACCGCAGTCTCTGCCAAACAGTCAGTCTTGGAGCTAATAACAAAAGAAGAAAAGAAACAAGCCCCCAGAACCCTCCAAATCAAACCCAAATCCTCCTGTGTAAACCTTTTCTTTGGAATAAAAATGGAAATAAAACTTGTGACTCTATATGGGATATATAGAAAATAACTACTATAAAAATATGACTTCAAAACCATAGAGATATAGCAAAAGTTGGACCTTAAGGACATTTTCCATTAAACACTTTATTAAATAAAAGAAGAAGAAATACATAACCCGTGCATTGAATTCAAATATTAAAAATAAACTGTACTTTTGGCTCAATTTTGCTGTGAAATTAAAACTCCACTAAAAATAGAGTCTATTTTAAAAAAAATTCATACATTTAGCTAAAGAGAAGCAAAAAATGGAGACATAAATTAGAAATTAATAAATTAGAAAAATGCTATAATTAGTAAATAAATACAAGAGATAGCTCTTTAGGGGGGAAAAAATCAACGCAATGTATTAATCTCCAGCTAGCTTGATCAAGAACTAAGAAAGAATGCCTGAATATATAAAATCAGGATTCACACAGGAAACTGAGCATAGATATTGACAAAATAGAAAGAATTCTAAGGTAGTACTTTTTCTGTGAATTCAGAAATAAGCACCATTTTTATATCTGCTTGAACTTATCCATCAGAACAGCATCTACAGGTGTTTGGAAAATGGTTGTCATATATGTTTTAAGACATGGCATACATTCAGTCTATTGGTTTTCCTGTGTGTGTATTCCTGAATCTCTAAGGTAGCACTTTTTAAAGTTGTACGCTAATCAACTTGAATACAAGAATAAATGATTTTCAAGAAAAATACACAAGACTATAACCAATGAAAAGATAATTAGGAAATCTAAATAGGCTGATAACCAAAGAAAGTTTTGAGGAAGTTGTTTAAGAAATTTTCACCTACAAGGATTCCAGATCCAGAGAGCTTCATGGACAATTCATTCAAACCTCTAAGGAACAGAAAATTCTTATACTTTATTAGCTCTTAATAAAGTATAAGAATAAATTAGGAAAACCTTTAAAATCTTATTAGAAAGCCAGAATTTGTAAAAGAGAGCATGCAACAAACCAACTAGCCTACTGACAGATGAGTAGGCCTAGCTCACTCAATATTCACATAAAAATCTGAATCCTCTATTAAAATATAGGCTATTAATAAGAGTATATAAGATATTTATATTTTATATATATCCTATTTAATACAGGATATTAAAGGAATAATGACCAAGAGATATTCCTAGTAGAATAGTAAAGATGGTTTAATATAAAATCTAAAGTATCTTCTGCCATATATTCTCAATAGATTCCAAAAACTCATTTAATAAGTTTCCATATCGACTCCTTATTTGTGAAAGCCCATGGTAAAAAGGAAATGAATGGATACTTCCTAGGTATAATTTTATGTGTGTGTTTGAGTATATGTATATAATATCACACAAAGCAATACCCACTATCTTGCTTAATGATGAAACACTAGAGGTAATGCTCATTAAAGTCAATAAAAGACAACAGTTATCAGCACTGTTATTACAATTTGATAGTTATCACCAAATTCCTTTGCAAAAGTTTTAGTTATTATACTCCCATCAACTGAAGACGAAAGTGCCTATTAACCCCACACTCTTGCCTACATTGTTTTATCACTATTTTAAATGTTTGCCAACTCAATATAGAAAAATAATATTGCAGTAGTTTAAAACAATTTAAAAAAATTTTTATCTTGCTCAGAGATGTGGAGTACAAGTGAGGGTTAATTACACAGGTAGGCTGCAAGCAGGTGACGTTTGGGCTTCTAACTGGCACTCACTCCTCCTGGTAGTGGACCAGGTACCCTTTGTGTTGTCACATGGCCCCATCCTCCTTCCTTTCTCCCTTTCTCCCTCCCCTGGCGGTGTCCAGTGACTGCCGATCCCTCCCTTGTGCTAATATGACTAATGCTCAGGGCCACTTATGAGTGAGAACACGCAGTATTCAGTTCTTTGTTTCTGCGATAGATTACTAAGTATGATGGTCTCCAACTCCATCCAGTTTGCTGTGAAGTCCATGATTTTGCTCTTTGTGGCTATTGAATCCTCCGTTGTGTATATGTATCACATTTCCTTTATCCAATCTACTTTCGATGGGAAGTAGTGGTTCCATGTTTTTGCTATTGTGAATAGAGCAGGTGTCTTTTTTTTCCCACTCTGTCACCCAGGCTGGAGTGCAGTGGTACACTCATGGCCACCCTAGTGTTGACCTGCTGGGCTCAGGTGATCCTTCCGCCTCAGCCCTCCAAGTAGCCAGAACTATAGGCGCATGCTACCACGCCTGGTTAATTTTTTGATTTATTGTAGAGATGAGGTCTCACTGTGTTGCCCAGGCTGGTCTCTTTCCTGCAGGCTCAGACAATCCTCTCGCCTTGCCCCTTGAGGTGCTGAGGTGTCTTTTTTGTAGAATGATTTATGTTCCTCCAGGTATATTCCCAGGAAAGGAATTGCTGGATTGTATGGAGGGTCAATTTTTAGTCTTTTAGGAATCACCACAGTGATTTCCAAAGAGGTTGAACTAGCTTGTACTCCCACCAACAGTGTAGAAGTATTTTCTTTTTACATACCTGCACCAGCATCTGTTGTTTTTTGACTTATTAATGATAGCGATCTTACTGGAATTAGGTGGTATCTTACTGCAGTTTTGATTTGCAATTCTCTGATGATTAGTGAGGCTGCTTGTATGTCATTTTTAGAGAAGTGTCTTGTTCATGTCTTTTGCTCACTTTTTAATGGGGTTGTCCGTTTCTTTCTTTTCATTTTATTTGAGTTACTTGTACATTTTGGATGTAAGGCCTTTGTCGGATGCATAATTTGCAAATATTTTTTTCCCATTCTGTGGGTTGTCTACTCTCTTGGTGGTTTATTTTGCTGTGCAAAAACTTTTCAGTTTGATGAGTTTCCACTTGTCTATCTTAGCTTTTATGGCATTCGCTTTTGGGGACTTGACCAAGAATTTGTCGCCTGCTCTGATGGGCATAAGTGAGTTTCCTATGCTTTCTTTGAGGATTCTTATGGTTTGAGGTTTTACATTTAGGTATTTGATCCATTTTGAGTTGATTTTTGTATATGGTGATAGGTAGGGGTCCAGTTTCATTCTTCTGCATGTGGTCAGCCAGTTTCCCCAGCACCATTTGCTAAATATGGTCTCTGTTTCCTAGTAGTTGCTTTTGGTGGCTTTGTTGAAGATGAGTTGGTTGAAAGTCTGTGTTTTTGCTTCCAGAATCTATATCCTGTTCCACTGGTATATAAGCCTATTCCTATACCAATACCAGGCTGTTTGGTTACCAGGCCTTGTAATAAAGTTTAAAGCCTGGAAGTGTAATACTTCCCACTTTGTTTCTTTTGCTGAGGATTATTTTGGCTGTTTATGGTCTTTTTTGTTTCTATATGAATTTCTGTATTGTTGTTTCCAGTTCTGAGAAAAAAGATATTGGTAATTTGATGGGTATTGCATTGAATCTGTAGATTGTCTTGGGTAGGATGAATATCTTGAAAATATTGATTCTTCCAACTCGTGAGCATGGAATGTTACTCCATTTGTTTGTGTCATCCTTGATTTCTTTGAGCAGCGTTTTGGAGTTCTTGTAAAGGTCTTTCACTTCTATGTTTAGGTGGATGCCAAGGTATTTTATTTTTGTGTGTGGCTATTGTGAATGGGATTGTGCTTTTCATTTGGTTCTCTACCTGCTTGTTGCTGGTATATAGAAATGCAACTATCTTTTGCGCACTGATTTTGTAGCCCAGACCTTTACCAAAGTTGTTTATCACTGCGAAGAATCTTTTGACAGACTTGCTAGTGTTTTTAAAGTACAGAATCATACTGTCCACAAAGAGAGATAGCTTAACTTCCTCTTTTCCTTTTTGGATATCCCTGATTTCCTTCTCTTGCCTGATTGCTCTGGCTAGGGCTTCCAGCAGTATGTTGAACAGGAGGGGAAAAGTGGGCATTTTTGTCTTGTTCCTGTTCTTAGGGGGAATGCTTCCAGCTTCTGCCCATTGAACAAAAATATTGGCTGTGGGTTTATCATGGCTTTTGCTATTTTGAAGAATGCTCCTTGTATATCTAGGTGCTCAAGGGTTTTTTTTTAATCAAGAAGGAATGCTGGATTTTGTGAAATGCTTTTTCTGCATCTAATAATTATGTGGTTCTTGGTTTTACATCGGTTAATGTGCTGAATTACATTTATGGTTTTGCAAATGTTAAACTAGCCCTGCATCCCAGGAGTGAAGCCCACTTGACCATGGTGGGTGATCCTTGAGATGTGTTGTTGGATCCAATTTGCTAGAAGCTTGTTGAGAATTTTTGCGTTTATGTTCATCAAGGGGATTGGCCTGTAATTGTCTTTCCTTGTTGGGTCTTCGCTAGATTTGGGTATCAGTATGACGTTAGCTTCATAAAATGAATGGAGGAAAATTCCATTATTCTCGATTGCCTGGAATACTTTCAGTAGGATTGGTATCAGCTCCTTCTTGTATGTCTTGTAGAATTCAGCTGAGAGGCCATCTGATCTGGGGCTTTTTTTATGGGAGTTTTTTTTTTTTTTTTTAACAACTGAGTCTATTTCCTAGATTGTTATATTGGGCTGTTTAGAGTTTCACTTTTTTTCTTGTTTCAACCTTGGAGATTGATGTCAAAGAGTTCTCTATTTCCCTTAGGTTTTCTAGTGTATTTGCATGCAGGTGTTCATAGTAATCACTGATAATCTTTTGAATTTCATCAGAGTCAGTGTGACTTCACCTTTTGTGTTTCTAATTGTGCTTTTTTGGACTTTGTCTCTCTTTGTTCAAGTCATTCTGGTCAGGGATCTACCAATCTTATTTATCCTTTCAAAGAACCAGCTTTCTGTCTTGTTGATCCTTTCTATGACTTTTTTTCTTCTATGTCCTGCAATTGTGATTTTATCTTGTTGATCTGGATTCTTCTCCAGAAGTTAGGATTTAGATGATCTTGCCTTTCCAGCTCCCTTAGGTGTGACATTAGGCTGTTTACTTGTGATCTTTCTGTTTTCTTGATATGTGTGTACAATGCTATGGATTTTCCTTTTAACACTGCTTTCATGGCATTCCAGAGGTTCTGATAAGATGTGTCTTTGTTTTTGTTTGTTTCCAGGAATGTTTTTATTTCTGTCTTGATATCCACGCTGACCCAGAAGCTGTTCAGCAGCATGTTGTTTATTGTTCACGTCTTTGTGTGTTTTGGGGGAATCTTGTTGGTGGCAATATTTATTTTTAGTCTACTGTTATCTGAGAAGATCCTTGGTATCATTTCAATCTTTTGAAATTTGTTCACACTTGATTTATGTCTGAGAATGTGCTTGATCTTGGAGTATGTTTCATATGCTGATGAGTACAATTGATGTTTTGTAAATGTTGGGTGGAGTGTTCTGTAGATGTCTATTAAATCCATTTTTGACTGAGCATCGAGTTAAGGTTCTGGATCTCTTTGTTGGCTGTTTGCCTCAATGATCTATCTAAAGTTCTTAGTGGGGTATTTAGGTCTCCAAATATTATTGTGTGAGAGTCAATGTTCTCTCTTAGTTTACTTGATAGTTGTTTATATAAAACCTGGTGCTCCTGTGTCGGGTGCATATATGTTTAATATGGATATTTCTTGTTGGTGGATTTTATCATTATGTAGTATCCTATGTCCTTTTTAACTTTTGACTGTTTGAAATATGCTTTATCTAATATCAGAATAGCTATACCTGCTCTCTTCTGTTTTCCATTTGCCTGAAAGACCATTGTCCAGTCCCCAACTTTGAGCCTGTGGGTGTCCTTTGCAGTGAGATGAGTTTCCTGGAGGCAGCAGACTGTTGGATCATGATTCCTTATCCAGTTTGCCACCTTCAGTAGCACATTTAGTTCATTCATGTTCAAATTGATTATTGAAATGTGACATCATAGGGCTCTTGGGGGGTTTCTTTGTTTCCTTTTTACTTTTGTTTTACATATTTGTGTATTTTCACTTTTGTGAGTGCTCTGTGTGCACTGTTAAGTCTCTGCTTACCTGTACTTTTGTAATGGGTATGACTGTTCTTTTTTTTCCCCCGTGTTCAACACCTTCTTAGGTGTCTCCTGTAGGTCTGGTCTAAAGGCAGTATATTCTTTTAGAGATTGGATATCTGGGAAGGATCACTGATGAGGCTTAGCTTGGTAGGTTAGGAAATTCTTGGCTGGAATTGCTTATCTTTAAGAATGCTAAAAATTGGACTCCAGTCTCTTCTGGCTTGTAGTATTTCTGCAGATAAGTCTGGAGTGATTCTGAGGGGTCTTCCATGGTAGGTAGTCAGACTGTTCTCTCTTGCTGCTTTTAGGATTTTTGTCTTTCATGCTTACTTTGTGGAGGTGAACTACTGTGTGTCTTGAGGATGGTCTTCTCATGTCATACCTTGTGGGAGCTCTCTGAGTCTCTTGTACTTGAATAGTCTCTAGTGAGATGTGGGAAGTTTTCTTGAATGACTTCATGGAAGGTATGGTGTTCTCAGTTTCCCTTTCTGCTTCAGGGATACCAATCAGGATATCTTGACAATATTGATTCTTCCAATCCATGAGGATGGGATGTTATTCCATTTGTTTGTGTCATCCTTGATTTATTTGAGACTTGGCTTCTTAGCATAGTCCCACATCTCTCAAGGGCTTTGCTCCTTCTTTTTGAACTTGTTCTCTATGTTTTTGACAAATTGGGTTAATTCCATATTTTGGTCTTCAAACCCTGAGATTCTTTCCTCTTCCTGGTTAATCCTACTCCCTATGCTGTTACTGTGTTTTTAATTTCTGGGATGAAGTTCTGCATTTCCATTATTTCGGAGTAGGCTTTTCTGAAATTGGCCAACTCCACTTTTACTTCCTGTATGACTTTGGTGAGTTTCACTTCTAGTTTCTCTTGGTTCTCTCTGTTCATTTTAGCCATCCACTCTCTGATTCTGTGACTGTCATCCAGGGGGATTTTCATTGTTTGTGCTCTGCTCTGATAGCTGCTTTTTCAGGGGCTGTCTCTTTAGGACTCTGAGGGTTGCCTATATTTTTCTGTTGATTTTTTTCTCATTTGTAACAGGCCTCTTTTCCCTCTCTATAATACCACTTTGGTTTTATTGCTGTAAACCTAGTCAGTGACCCATTGTTGTGGGGTCCTTTCTGTGGTTCAATAAAGGCCACTCAGTGAGAAAGGGAGGGGCTTTCACTTCTGCTCCTTGCTCCACCCTGTGGCAGATTTCTTTACTGTAGCTTTTGTCACCTGCGCTGAATTGTGTCGGGTTAGTTTTCAGCCCCTGCTGTTAGCACTCTGTGGACAGTGGACAGGGGGATGAGTCTGCAGCTCAGAAGACTTCCCCCTGAGAAAACCTGTTGATTTCTCCCTGTTAGCCACACTGTCCTCTTGAAAAACAGCTATCCACCCTGTAAGAACATAGGGATTGGAGGTGATTCTAGGAAGATGGCCACCAGCTGTTGGCAGCAGGCTCCAGCCAGTTTTACTCTGCAGGGTGACTTTCCTTCCTGGAAGCTGATGGCTGGGCTCTGCTGGTGGAAACTGCACTCACAATGGCTGATTGTGTGTGGATTTAGTTCCCCATTCCATTTGGGCTGTGGTTGCCCACAGCTGTGCCCTGACCAGGACTCCTCCTGCATGGAACTGATAACTCATGAATAACTTGGAGGGGGTGAACTACCCAAAGTTTCTTAGAATCACTCACCCACTCTGTTCACCGGGCAGGGCTTTGGTTCCTATGTGAGCCTGTTGCCTATCTGCCCTTGCTTTCTATCTCTATGTGTTCCAAGAGATGTTTGATGGATGCAGGATGCTTCACCCATTCAAAAATGTTTGGGGTGCTTCTGTCTATCAATGGCTGGTTCCCTACTCTATGCCTTGTTCAGCATAGAGCGCCATTCTGCGGCTCCACAGGGGTCCTCTCAGATTTCTCCCTTCTCTCCAAAGCTGGGAATTTTATGAAGAAAAAACAGGCTTATTTGGCTCATAGTTCTGCTTGGCACTGGTATCTGGCTTCTTGTGAGGCCTCAGGAAGGTTTTACTCATGACAGAAGGCAAGGGGAGCTGGCATGTCACAGGTGAGACTAGAAGAAAGCCAGAGAAGGAGGGGCCAGGCTCTTTTATATGACCAGCTCTCAACTTGCAGTAGTTTTAACGACCATTTCTTTAAGCATTGGTCAGCTGAATTTTTATGTTTAAAAACCATTTGTCCTTATTGAATAACCTATTTGAGTCCTTTGCCCATTTTTCTGTTTGTTTGATATTCCTTGTTTGATATTGTTGTGTTTGTAAATTGACACTATTAACCCTTTGTCATATATCTTTACAAATGTTTTTCTCAGTTTATAGTTTGCCTTTGGTCTTGTTTCTGGTGTCTTTTGACATGAAGAAACTTAAAATGTTTTTATATAATAAAGTCTTCAATCTTATCTTTTAATAGTTTTCTGACCTTGGTGTTTCTACTCTAAGAGCATGAAACGATTCCCCTGAGCCCTTTGATACACCTGCAGTTTATTATGGCATTAGGACTAGGGCAGGAATACAATGGTTAGCAAGTTTTCACCTGTCATCCATTGACTGAGTAACTCGTCTTTCTCCCATTGCTTTCAGGTGTCATCTTTCCATTTTTTTTTTAATAACCTCAGGTTTGCCTGTGTGCATTCTGATCTGTTTCATTTGTCTGATTATTGCTGTACCAGTTTTTACAGACTGTCTTAGAAACAAGCATTACAGGTTCTAATATTTGCCAGGGCAAGTGCTTCACTATTATTCTTCTATTTCAGAATTTTTCTTATTATTCTCAGAAGTTAGTTCCTCCAGATAAGCTCTAAGATTATTTCACCAAGTTCCAAAAAAAGCTCTGTTGACAACTAACTGAGATTCCACTGAATTCTGGTTTGATTCAGGAAGAAATACTGAGTATTTTCCCCTAAGAATAAAATATGTTTTTCTATTTTAAGTATGTCCCCTTAAGAACAAAATGTTTTTCTATTTTAAAAATCGTTTTTACGCCGCTTAGTGGAGTTTTATAATTTTATTCACGTGCATCCCATGCCTTCTTCGCTTACTTTATTCTTAGCTGTGTTATGTTTTTGGTATTGTAGTGGATTTCCCATTATATTTCTTTAAATCATATTTTAGCTGGTTATTGACTGTATATTTAAGTTATCTGTGTATTAATTTTTTTTTTTTTTTTTAGTTGGAGTCTCACTCTGTCACCCAGACTGGAGTGCAGTGGCCGCTCCCGGCCAACGCAGCCTCGACCTGCTGGGCTCCGGCGATCCTTCCGCCTCAGCCTTCCGAGTAGCTGGAACTATAGGTGTGCACTACCACGCCCGGCTAATTTTTTGATTTATTGTAGAGATGAGGTCTCGCTTGCCCAGGCGGGTCTCGAACCCACGGGCTCAGGCAATCCACTCACCTCATGGTCTTGTTCTTTGCCCTGCCACTCTCCTGCTGCAACTCACTTTTCTAAAACTCATGGAATATTTATAAAAACCGACTATCATCTAGCCACATAGTAAATCTACATTACCAATATATACCACATCCTTTAACCACGATGCCATGAAATTGGAAGCCAAAGAATATGTATTTTAGAATTGAAGAGCATTTGTAGATAATTCAAAAAGGTCACAATGGGAATTAGAAAATATGTATAACTGAATGCCAGAGAAAACTTCTCATATCAAAACTCAAGAGATACAGCTAAAGTGGGGACAAAACTATGTCTTAAGTTCATCTCTTAGAAAAGAAGACCCTCCCAAACATAAGTGCATTTTACCAAACATTGAAGGAACAGATAATCTCTAATGCAAAAAAGAACAAAAAGACAGCTCTCCCATGCCTTTTATGAGGATAATAGGATCTTGAAATTGGAACCATAAAAGGATAATATGGTGAAGGAAAATCATTTTCAAATTATACTTATGAACAAAGATATCTGGAAATGGAACCCAGCAACTTGAATTAAAGTTGGGAAGACCAAGTGGGATTTTTTTCCCCCAGCAACACAAGAATAGTTTACTATTTAAAAACATACAAAGTCACAGTTAGGATAAATAAGTCTAGAGAGCCAATGTACAACGTGAAGACTGTAGTTAATACTATTGTGTTATATACTGAAAATTTGCCAAGAGAGTAGATGTTAGATACTTTTATGACACACACACTTACAAACAAAATGCAAGGTAACTATATCAGGAATTAAACTAAGGCATCTGCCTTATTTTATTCAAAATGGCTCCTTTAAGAGTTTCCATGTTGTATTATATATCAGCAGTTTATTCCTTTTTATTGTTGAGAAGTAGTATGTTAGTTGCTTGATTGTAGAAATCACTTCACTACATATATATATATCAAGATACATATATGAAGACATCATATTGTATAGCTTAAATATATACATAAAAAAGAAAATTAAAAAAATATAGTTAATATAATTTACTATATTAAGACATTAAACACAGAAAAGCCTATAATTTGCCCTATAGATTCAGCAAAATTTAAAATCTATAAAAATCAAGAAATATTCATGACTAAGAAAAAAAATTTTAGTAAGTTGGGACAGAAGAATGTTCCTTAATTTTACAAAGAGCATTGCTACTTTAAGGAGAAAAACCCCTCTGAATCCTTAGGTTGAATGAGGGAATCACCAGTCGTGGTATTTATTATCCTTCTATTTATAAACAAGGAAATTCCCAAGCCCTCCTTTTGCTTCCTATGGAAACTTCCTAAGATTTGCATCTTTCAGCAGAGATGTCAACTTAAATTTTACTACTAGTGCAACAAATTATGAAGCAAGAATAGTTGCTTAGAATTGAAGGCATTTTAGGGAATATCAAGGCAATACCTGATAACTGGGTGACTTGGTAGATTCCTTTGTATGACTATTGCTACATACAGCTATATAGTAACAGGAAACAGAGCAGGATACATATTTACACAACATTCTCCACACTCAGTAGGAAAGTAAAACTGAAAAATTTGTTAATATTCTCAATATCTCAGTTTTGAAGTAGTTCTATGATGCAAGTATGCTGTTTTTTTTTTCCTGCAGTTCTTTGGTGGATGGAAGAAACATTTTCTTCTTCTCCCTGAAATTTCCCTCAATAGCCGTTAAAAGAGTTTTCTATTTCAAGGTTAAGCCCTGGAAATCCCTTAGTTTGTACTAGGAGAAAAGAGTAGACAGAGGTGCTTAAAAAAATCCAACAGGAATAAAACGATGGGCAGAAAGAATTTTAACAAGAAGAATATGAGACAATATTTTGTATCCAAAGGCATTTACCAAAATCCAAGAGCAACCATACTTAATGGTGAAATTTAAGCATTATTATTATTGTTTTTCAAAAGGTGGATTTATTGAGCAGGCAGAAAATCTTCCATAGTGGGAGGGAACCCGAGGGGGTTGCCCTTATTTTTAGAGTTGATAATGACAAAACTATATCTCTATTTCTGTCTCTATCTCATAATTTTTGTTATTTAAAAACAGCTTTGTTGAAGTATGACTGATATTTAATAAATGACGCATATTTAACTTGTACAATTTAATACATTTTGACATACGTATCCACCCTTTAAGCCATCACCATAATCGAGATCGTGAACAAGTGCATCATCCCCAAAGTTTTCTGATGCCTTTTGTAGTCTTCCCTGCCGCACATTCCAACCCCAGGCAACCACTGATTTGCTTTCTGTTGCTATAGATTACTATTCATTTTTTCAGAGTTTAATACCAATGAAACAATACAATATGTGTCTTTTGCATCTGCTTCTTTTTTTTACTCAAAATAACTACTTGAAGAGTTGTGCACGTTGTATCATGTATCCGTATGTTGTATCATGTATCCGTAGTTGACTCCTTTTTATTACTCAGAAGTAGTATCCCTTCGTATGGATACACCACCGTTTGCTTATCTGTTCATCTGTTGGCCGTTTCCAATTTTTGGTCATTCCAAATAAAGCTGCTGTGAACATGCATATACCAGCTCTTGTCTAGATTTATGCTTTCATTTCTTTTGCCTAAATACCTATGAGTAGAAAGGCAGGATCATAAGACAGGTGTATATTTAACCCTATAAAAGACTAAACTATTTTCCAGATTGCTTGTGATCATTTCACATTTCCACCAACAGTGTGTGTGATTTTCAGCTGCACCATGTCCTTGCCAGCACATAGTATGGCGAGTTTTAAAAATTTCAGACATTCTAATAGGTGGGTATTGGTAATTCATAGTTTTATTGTGCATTTCCCTCATGACTAATAACGTTGAGCATCTTTCCATGCACTTAACTTTTCAATCCATGTAAGCAGGTACTTTGGTAAAGTACCTGCTTACATCTTTTTTCCAGTATGGCTTTTGCTTTTTTTTTTTTTTATTATAACAGCCTTCCCTTATCCATGGAGGACAAGTTCCAAGATTCCCAGTGGATGCCTGAAGCTGTAGAGAATACTGAACCCTATATATGGAGAGAGCAACTGAGTGACTAACCAACAGGTATTATCTACAGCATGGGTCTACTGGACAAAGGGATAATTCACAGCCTAGGCAAGATGGAGCTGGACAACATGAGATTCCACCACGTTCCTCAGAATGGCATGCAATTTAAAACTTATGAATTATTTCTGGAATTTTCCATTTAATATTCTCAGACTGCGATTGACTCCAGGTAACTGAAACTGTGGAAAGCAAAATCACAAATAAGGGGGTACTACTGTAGATTTTGTGGGTGAAAGTCTTTTTAAAAATCAGATTGTGATTTGCAAATAGTTTCTCTATATCTTGTCTTTTCATTCTTTTAACAATCTCTTGTTTAGACAGCTTTATGGAGGTACATATACCGTAAAATTTATATATACATACATAGTTTATATTTAATATTATAAAATTCATGCATTCTGAGTAAACAGTTAAATTATTTTTTGTGAGCTCACAGAGTTGTGTCATAAACACCACAGTCCAATTTTAGAATATTCCATCACCCAGTATAGATCCACAATACCCATTTACAGCTACTTCTTGGACCTTCTCCTAGCCCTAGGCAACCAACCACGAATCCACTTTCTGACTATGAATTTGCCTTTTTTGGACATTTCATATAAATAGAGTCACACAGTATGTGGTCTTGGCATCCGGCTTCTTTCATTTAGTATGCTAAGTAACGTTTTTGAGGTTCATCCATGTTGTTGCATGAATCAGTAGTTCATTCCTTTCATTTCTGAATGGTGTCCATTCATCAGTTGATGGACATTTGGGTTGGTTCAGATTTTTTTTTACTATTATGAATAATGCTGCTGTGAACATTTGTGTATAAGTCTTTGTCCAGATACATCTTTTATTTCCCTTGGGTAGTTACCTAAGAGTGAAATGATGGGTCTTTTTTTGTTTTGTTTTGTTTTGTTTTGTTTGTTTGTTTTGAGTTGGAGTGTCATTCTGTCACCCAGACTGGAGTGCAGTGGCCGTTCCCGGCCACTGCAGTCTCGACCTGCTGGGCTCCAGCGATCCTTCCGCCTCAGCCTTCCAAGTAGCTGGTACTACAGGCGTGTGCTACCACACCCAGCTAATTTTTTTGATTTATTGTAGAGATGAGGTCTCGAACCCTCGGGCTCAGGCAATTCACTCACCTCGGCCTCCCAAAGCGCAGGATTACAGGCTGAGCCACCGAGCCCGGCCAACGATGAGTCTTATATTGAATTTATGTTTAAATTGTTGAGAACCTGCCAAATTTTCTTCTAAGGTGACTGTATCATTTTACATTCTCACCAACAATGTTGGAGGGTTCCAGCTTCTTTACATACTTACCAATACTTGTTATTATTTGTGCCTTTATTTCCATTATAGTACCAGTAAACTAGCAGCAATTTTCCTTAATTGTTAATTGAGCATCTTTTCATGTGTTTATTGGCCAGCTGTAGATCTTCGCTGGTAAAATTTTTGCTCAAGTATTTTATGCATTTTGAAATTTCAGCTATTATTTCTTCAACTGTTATTCATTCTATTTTCCAGGGACTCCAATTTTATGTATATCAGGGAACTTAATGTTATCCTGCAGCTCGCTGATGCTCTGCTCATTTTTTGAGTCTTCATGTTTCGTTTTGGGTCATTTAATTGCCATGCCTTCAATTTCACTGATCTTTTCTTCTGCCATGTCTTATCTGTTATGAATCCATCCCATCCAGTACATTTTTCATCTGAGGTATTTTAGTTTTCATCTCTAAAAGTTGATTTTATGGGTTTTGTTTGTTCCATATCTCTAAGTAACAGCTTCCAAGTTTTCTCTGGCTTCTATTTACTAATTCTATCAACCATGTGTATTCTGGATCATCTTTTAATGGATTGTTTTTCTCATGATGGACTATGTTTTCCTGTGTTTTTGTAAGCTTGGTAATTTTTGATTGAATGTCAATTTTTATTTTGAATTTCATCTTGTTTTTTTCTAGATATATATTTTGCCTCTTATGACTCTCTCTTCTTTTTAGATTCAAGGGGTATGTGTATAGGTTTGCTACATAGGTATATTGCATGGTGGTGAGGTTTGGCTTCTACTGACCTGTCACCCAGGTGTTGGGCATGGTCTCCAGTGGATAGTTTTTCTTTTCTTTTTTTTTTTTTTTTTGAGTTGGAGTCTCACTCCATTGCCTCGACCTGCTGGGCTCTGGTGATCCTTCCGCCTCAGCCTTCCGAGTAGCTGGAACTACAGGCGCGCGCTACCACGCCCGGCTAGTTTTTTGATTTATTGTAGAGGTGAGGTCTCGCTTGCCCAGGCGGGTCTCGAACCCGCGGGCTCAGGCAATCCACTCACCTCAGCCTCCCAAGTTACAGGATGACAGGCTGAGCCACCGAGCCCGACTGTGGATAGTTTTTCAACTGCCTAACCCTCTTACTCCCTCCCCTCTTTAGGAGTGCCCTAGACCCTGTTGTTCCTATCCTTGTGCCCGCGTGCATACAGTGTTTGGCTCCCACTTATTAGGATAACCCGTGATATTCAGTTTTCTGTTTCTGCGATAATTTGCTTAGCTTGATGGTCTTTAGCTTTATCCATGTGGTTGCAAAGGATATGATTTTGTTCTTTTTTGTGGCTGTGTAGTATTCCATGGTGTACCACATTTTCTTTATCCAGTCTGCTTTTGATGGGCACCTGGTTTGGGTCCACATTTTTGTTATTGTAGTTAGTGCTGCAATAAACATGTGTGTGCAGGTGTCTTTTGGTAGAGTGATTTATATTCCTTTAGATATACACCCAGTAGTGGGATTGCTGGGTCTAATGGTAAGTCTATTTTTAGTTCCTTGAGAAATCTCTTAACTGCTTTCCACAGGGGTTGAACTAGCTTATATTTCCACCAATAGTGTATGAGAGCCCCCTTTTCTCCACAACCTCGCCAACATCTGTTTGTTTTTTAGAAAGCCAGATTTATTGAGAGGACAGGAAAGCTATCACAGTGTGAGGGGACCCCAGGGGGTGCCCTAATGTTTTAATAATAACCACTCTGACAGGTTTGCGATAGTATTTCCTTGTGGTTTTGACTTACAATGGTTAGCGATGTCGAACATTTTTTCGTATGTTTATTGACTGCTTGCATGTCTTCCTGTGAGAAATATCTGTTCATAGCCCTTGCCCACTTTCTAATGGGGTTATTCATGGTTTTTTCCCTTTGTCCCCGTCAATTCATTAGGGTTCTTTGTGATTCTGGATGTTAGTCCTTTGTCAGATTGCACCGTTTGCAAATATTTTCTCCCATTCTATAGGCTGTCTGTTAACTCTGTTGGTAGTTTCTTTTGCTGTGCAGAGCTCTTTAGTTTGATTAGGTCCCACTTGTCAATTTTGGTTTTTACTGCTTTTTCATTTGAGGTCTCAGTCATGAATTCGTTGGCCAAGCCGATGTCCAGAAGAGTGTTTCCTAGGATTTCTTTTAGAATTTGTACAGTTTGAGATCTTATGTTTAAGTTGTCAATCCATCTTGAGTTACCTTTTGTATATGGTGAGGGGAAGGGGTCCAGTTTCATTCTTCTGTATATAGTCAACCAGTTTTTTCAGCACCGTTTGTTAAATAGGGTATCCTTTCCCCAGTGTTAAATAGGGTATCCTTTCCCCTTTTGTCCTTTGACTACTCTTATATGTTCTTGAATGTGATGACATTACTTGAAACCTGATGATCTTTTGGATCTTGCATTTACATTTTGTTAAGTGAGAACAGATTAAAGGGATAATTTTACCCCATTACTAAGGTAATATTCTTGGTTACATTATCCAATGCTCTGTGAATAATGAAGTTTCTCACTCTGGTGGTAACAGGCATTATTTCCTGGCCTTGTGTGATTCTTGAGTTTTGTACCCTATAATCCTTTATGATGGTTCTTTACTTAACCTTAGGGAATTTTCTCCCATTCCTGAGCTGATCAGTAAGTACTCAGCTGAAGACTCACCAGGGCTTTACTGCCTATCTCTAAAGCTCTCTCTCTCTCATTAGCTTTCTCCTCCCCTGTGTTCTACCCTGATAACACTAGGCACCCTGGCCTTTCTGGACTCTCAGTTTCGTCTCTTAAACTCAGAGGGGCCACTTACTCTACCTGGGGTCACCTTCCTATGCTTTGGCCTGGAGAGTTCTCTGGGGAGTAAGCTGGGGCAAGTATAGGGCTCACCTGGTTTGTTTCCTGTCTGTCAGAAATAACTGATCTTTGCCTAATGTCTTGAGAACCATTGTTTCATACTGTTAAAAATGATCTTTTTTTTTTTTGAGTTGGCGTCGCACTCTGTCGCCCAGACTGGAGTGTAGTGGCCGCTCCCGGCCACCGCATCCTCGACCTGCTGGGCTCCGGTGATCCTTCCGCCTCAGCCTTCCAAGTAGCAGGAACTACAGGTGCGCGCTACCACGTCTGGCTAATTTTTTGATTTATTGTAGAGATGAGGTCTCGCCAAGTTGCTCAGGTGGGTCTTGAACCCGCGGGCTCAGGCAATCCACTCACTAGCCTCCCAAAGCGCGGGATTACAGGTTGAGCCACTAAAAATGATCTTTTTAGGTGTTTCAGGTGAGAAGGTAAATCCAGCTTCTGTTTTTCCACCTTTGCCAGAAACGAAGTACTTCTATTCATCATTGAACTGAAGTCACAATGACACTGTGGTAAGAGACATACATGTATGCCTGCACAGACACATGCAAAGAAATAACAGTTATGACAATGGCAAAGGAAGAAACAAAACTGTCACTATTCATAGTTAATAGAACTACATAGAAAAACTCTACAGAACATACAGTCATATTAATAACAAATATAGGAGTTCAGCAAGTTACTGGATACACGATCAATACACAGAAAAAAATGATGTTTCTAAACACCAGGTAGAAACAATTAAAAACAATAATCACAAAGATTCAATGTGCAGTAGCAAAAAGAAAAAAACCCTATAAATTAATTAGGAATATATCTAGGAGGAGACAAGCACAAACTTTATGAAGAAAAAGATAACATTCCACTGAAAAGCATGAGAAAACCAAAGAAATAGAAAAATCATGCTGTGTGCATAGATTAGAAAATCCCAGTTAAAATAACAATTTTCCTCATATTTTTCTATCCATTTCTGCAATTGCCATAAAAATATACAATGCTTATTATTATTATTATTTTGGTAGAACTTCACAAGAGAGACTTTAAAAACTCATATGGGAAGGTAAAGACCAAGAAGATTCAAGACAATTTTGGAGATGAAAAACAAAGAGGGAATATCTCCTTCTTAGTTGTCAAGATTCCTGCTATATTAGTCAGGGCACAGTCAACAGAAAGAAACCACACGAGGTGTTTTAACAAAGATAATTCAATGTAAGGGACTGTAAACTGGGTATAAAATTGTTGGGAAATAAAGGGCTAAGTAGGACACAAAGGTAGACAGGAATTGTCTACTAATTGTCTATTAATTCTGGGAATAAAGAACAAAGGAAAGTGTTTGGGATTGTTAAAAGGGAATGCTTAGAGGAGACCCTGCCTGGCAGAAGCTCAGAGTTCTGAGGACTCAGAACAGTGCTGAGTGCTGGGACTGCTCAGCCCTGAGGGGACACCATGAGCTGGCCCTGCAAGTGTTGGGGAAATGGGTTATGCTGTAGCTTGGCGACAGAGATGTGCTCCCCGATGGAAGAAGTGAGGGTGGGGTGATGCACCTAGGAATCACAGCAGACTGAAAGAAGGGAGTCCCATAATCCTCTCTCAGCCTCCCTGTCTCTTTTGATAGTCCACTATTGGGAAAGCCTAACAGGAGCAACCGGGAAAGCAAAATTAGGGCTTGAAGTCTGGGCCCCAGTGCCACAAAGCAGAGATACAAGAACTTAATAACCAGAAATATCACACGTAATGAAAACATTGTAGTATCGGCATGGAAATAGACGAAATAGAGCAACGTTGCAAATCTGCCCAGACGAGGATCTTCATGTAATGACAAAGTTTGGTATATGACATTACAAATTAGGAACTATTAGCACTGAGACAACTTGATATTCACATGAAAAGTTGAAATTTGGTGCTTAACTTTACACTGTATGAAAAAAAGGCATTCCAGATGTATTCAAATTATACATGCGAAAATCAAGGATGTAAAGCCTTCAGAAGAAAGCCTAGGAGAACCATTTTATGAGACTGTGTTGGAGAAAAAGATCTCAAATATACCAGAACCAACGTAAGCTACAAAGAAGACTGATAGTCACTACTACCTTAAGTGAAAACTTCTGTATGACAAAATATATCTGATACCTTGGGAATAGAAAGTCTAAGAGAAGATACTTGCAGACCATATAATTAGTAAGGGATTAGTATCTAGAATGTATTAAGAACTTCCCAAGTTATTAAGAGAAAAAAACCCCAATAGTGACAGAGTATGTAAAAAAGTAATTAGAAGGAAGACAACCCTATATCTAACAAACTATAAAAATGGTCTCAATGCCACTATTGAATCTATTCAAAATATCAATTTGAAATACCATTTTGTACTTCTCAGATTGACAAAATCAATAAAGTTGGTAACACAAGGGTTTCCGAGGACACAGGGACATGGAAATGCATGTTTCTGATGAAAATATAAATTGGTAAAACCACTTTGGACAGCATTTTGGCATTACCTATAAAGTTGAAGACAACCACACTGATTATCTACTAATTCCATTTCTGAATGTTTGTGCTGGAAAAACGTCTTATGTGCCCAAGGAGAACTATACAAGAATGCTTATTGTTGTAGTTTATAACTGCAAGAATGTAAAAACAACCTGCATTCTCTCATTTGGGGAATGGTAAATAAATTGTGGTTTAGTCACAGCAGGGTATGGTCTTGCAGCTTAAGTGAGTGAATGGGATCTGCATACACAACCAAAGATACATTTAAAAAGAGAGGAGAGCAAGTTTTAAGAGAATACTGCGTGTAAAAAATTTCAACACAAAATTAAACGCACACCCATATTTATAAATAATCTTGCATGTATAATATTCTTTATACATATATGCAAAAATTAAATTGACACAATCCTATTTGTGGTCATTGAGGTTACGTCTGGGGAAGGAGAGAAGTAGCAGAGAAAATAATAAGGAGAATAGATGAGGGAGTTTACCAGTATCTGTAACATTTTGTGTCTTTACAGAGAATTTCAAAGCAATATGGTGAAATGTTAACATCTGTTTATTCTTGGAAAAGAATACATGTGTGTCTGACACATTATTTTCTGTATGTTTGAAATGTTGCATAACTAGAAGGGAAAAAAATGAAAAGATTGCATGAGACAATGCTCCTGAAGCACTGAGGCCACATGGGACTATTATCATTGTCAAACTGAGTGCCCAAGGCCACACTGATGGACAAACTGCAGGGCCAGTGGATCTGGAGGAAGCTTCATGTCGCATCTGCCATGGTTATGCAGGCTGAAAAAGAGAATATCCTGTAGGTTTTCTGAAAACTGTGACCCCTAGATTCTTCCTCTGCTACCTATTAACACCACTAATTGAGGACCACATTCTTGTTTTGCAGTGGAAGACATTAAAGCTCAAAGAATAGTTATCTGTGCACAGTCACCCCATCAGATTGTGTGTGTGTGTGTGTGTGTTTCTGGAGCTGGGACCCTTTTCAAGTTAGATTCTCAATGGTCTTTCTGGCCCAGGACACAATGTGGAGGATGGAGCCCTGCTGGTGGGATTAGCTAGTGTGAGTCTGAACATGAACGTGAGTGTCTGCTTCCTCAACAACAAACGTAGTGGGAAGGGCAAAGTTACTTCGTGGGGATGCTGGGAAGCTTTGTGGGCTAGCATATAGTATGGTGCTTGGCACAGAAAGATCTTAAGTCAGTCATGGTTCTCCAACTCGCCCTCCTCAATGGAATGGACTACTCAGTGGATTACCTACCCTTCTTTATATACCAGAAGAATTCCAATTTCTCACTCACTTCCTGTCATCCTGTTGGGCAATCGTTACTCTGGCTCCAGAACTGAACCCAAGACCCAGTACTGGCCATTTTGAGTCATGGGAATTGATAAGTAGCTTTAAGGATGAGTGCATGGTCCAAACTGCACCAATGAATTGGCCCTGGAACTTTTGCAGGAACTGTTGGGAGAGAGAAAACACTCTTTCTGTTAGGGTTGCTGAGCTGGTAGGGTATAAATCTGGAGATTTTGTTTGCTACCTTGCCACATGAGAGTAGAGTCTGCTAGAGAATGGGGACAACACAGAGACAATGATGCAAAAGGTGGGGAGATAGATTTCCGAAGACATTGTTAAAACTCCTGGATCCAGCCACACCTGAAATACACATGGACCTTCCATGAGCTAATTAGTTCACTTCCTCACTTCCTCCCTTCTTTTGTTTTGTTTTTGTGAGTTTATTTTAGGCAGTTTGGGTCGAGTGTCTATGATTTATATCCGAAAGAGTTAAAAATCTTTTGTGCCTCAAGGTTTTAGTCATATTATTAACTTTAACATGATGGATGGGACATCAACAATTCTACAACCTGGTTCATTTTTGGGGGGTGTTAGCATCAGCACCTGCCCCAACTGTTCCCTACAGAACAGTAATCTGACTTCTTTAAGTCTTATCTCAAGAAAATCCTGCCTGGTAATAGGTTCTGGGGGTCAGCTCCTGACTCTCTCCTGCTACGACATAAGTCTCTTGTATGCAAAGTGTTTAGAAAGAGATAGAGAGTATTTGGTACTATAATTTTGTAAGCACATAAAAGCCAGGTGAGTGATGCCGTTGTCATTAAGCCTCAATCCAGGCAAACATCTGTATAGTCGTTCAGCAGCTTAGAGGAGACAGCCTGATGGATAGCCGAACTCCTGGTGTTCATTTAGACTTTTTGGCAGCTGGGACACACAGGTAGAGAAGAATGATTTGCCAAGCCCAACTGTTCCCAGATTCTTTTAACCAATGGGGCAGATTCCTACAGTCTTCAGGGACAGCTTCATTCCATCTCTTAGCTTGGCCCACCCAGGAGAGAGACGGCTTCTCTTCCAGGGGAATATAGAAACATTTTGCCAAGCGACTGTGTTTCTGAGCTGAGCCCTAGAAAATTGCAACTGCAGCCTTCCTGTGTATTATCTTTCTGTGCTTTTGAGAATTGGGAATTCTGGGAAATGCTTTACCTTATGGGCTTGGGAGGCAGAAAAACCTGGGTCTGGATAATATTGTTTTCATCACATGTGAGACGTGGGATCCTGCCTCTGGGGGCCTCAGTCTCTTCATTTAAAATCTACGGCCAGTAAGGTAGTACCTACCCCCTAGGAGTATAGCGAGGGTTTAAGGAGACCACTCAAGTGGAGTGCCTGCCTTAAACAAGAAAAGCTTAACCGTTGTTATAATAATGAATAGAATATTGTCTCCCTTTTCTCCACTGTAACTGCATTGTTCCCTGTCTGTCCCCAAGGATCGCTAGTAGAGCCCTTAAATTAGGAAAAGAGCCAATAGGTTTGTCTTTGGAGGTAGGAGGAGAGGAACAGAGAACATTGGATCCCACTGAAGCCTCCCTAAGAGGGGGCCTGAGAGGGGCACTACATTTTCCCAAGTGAAGACAAGGACCAGGGCTCTACAGAAGAGGAGAAAGGGGTCCCAGGGACCTATCCAGGGCTGACATCCGTCCATCTCCATCCATGACTGCACATGTCTACAGCAGGCCCAGGTGACCAGTGGCACCTCTGTAGAGGGCCCCTCTGCTAGGACCCTCCCGGGCCCTATCACTCCACTACCCACTCCAGCGTAGCCACCTGTTTTTGTCAGGCAGACAACCCCCAATGACTGGGGGCAGCGAAAGCATCAATTTCTTGAGCAATCCACCCTGCTCAGTCTGGGCATCCCTTGGTGTGGTTGGCCCTGGGGGGTTAGGGAGCAAACAGAGAGGTCCTGGTGAAATGGTGGATACAAATCTCATCTTACAGTCTCAGGAGTGGAAGAAGTAGAATTTTTATAAATTGTAACTGAGTATGAATCAGCTGGTAGAAACTGAACACCAGTCGGTTGGGGGTTCTCCCTTTATTTAGGGTCATGTCTAAGTTTAGAGGTGCCAAGACCTCAGTAGGGTAGGAGAAGGGAGTGCTTGGTCTCAATGTTGTCATCTGTGATACAGGGGGTCCCTTCTGCTCTTGTCTCCCGTTCAGAGAGGTCACTACTGTGTCCTCCTTCCTGCCCAGCTACAAGACTCCTTTAGTTCACACTGTCTCTCCATGGAGGGCCTGTGGAAACATCCTGTGGTTTTCATTCATGCAGAGTCCAAGGCCAGCTCTACGAGGTTGTCTTAGGTCTAACTTCACTGACTCTGCATCCACATGGCTCTTCTGCCCCTGCTTGGCCTGGCGCAGAGTGCTTGGGGCTCCTGTCATATTCAGAGTCTTTAGTCCTGGGATGGAGAACACAGGACCTCTCTACTTTTGAGTCCCCAAAGACTCTCCTATTTGCCGATTCCTCTCCTTATCCCAAGCCTGATAGGTGTTTATCTAGTCTGGAGAATGCGTCTTTCTTTCTTTCTTTCTTTTTTTAAAGAGTCGACAATTTTGTTTTTACATTTCACAATACAAATGAAAGCTGCACTTTTTTGGTCCTTTTCCTCTCCAAAACTATTCTCTGATAGGAAGGGGGAGCAAGTCTTTCTTACATGCTATTAAGAAAACACTCAGTCACAGCACCATGATCTCCTGGTGAGGTAGAACAAGTATTATAAAACTGATAAAAGAGTCCTCCCCCTATCCTTATCTGTCTGGTCGAGTTATTCCAGGCCGAGTGGGCACCATCATGGGACAGGAGGGAGGTCTCATCACTGGGGGCCCAGGCATCATTGGCTTGTGGCTCCCATGGATGGCCTCATTCCAGAAGCAGGTCCTGCATTTGAGAACTGGAAATTCTGGGAAACGCTTTACCTTACTGTGCCTTCATCTAGGGTCATTCAGGGTCTTTTGACACAGAAGTCTTTGTATTCAGAGCTTCAGAGCCACAGCACTCCTTCTCTGAGGCAGAACATCAGCTGCCCAGCTGCTCTGCTAGTGGAGGAAGCATCCTGGGGCAATGGGAATTTCCAGGAATGAACACACACATACACACACACATACATTAATTAACATATCAAAGTGTTATTTCCCCAGAGCCAGAAAAAGGCCCTGGCACAGCATATAAGAAACTCATTACTTCATCTCTAGATAGATACTTCTCTTTAGAGATTAATTCCTAGACCACAGCTTGGCTTTCTGGAAAAGAAGAGGAGAAATTTTATCTTGAAATGATGTAATTACAATTTCCATCCCATGTACCTGCTGGAGTCCTCTCCTGCTCTCTCCGTGCCTGTAGGATGAATATCACATTTTTTTTGGAAACATGGTTATGGCAGAAAGTCCACTGATGTAGGATGCAAGAGCCTAGATTCAACATGTGTCGCTCAATAGCTGGACAACTTGGGTACATCACTGACTGTCTCTGGGCTTTACTTTCATCATGCACAAGAGGGGGAGAGTACTGACAATTACCCCGTTAGGGATGTAGTATATACTATATGGTGAACATACCATGAGCCGGGCTCGGTGGCTCAGCCTGTAATCCTGCGCTTTGGGAGGCCGAGGTGAGTGGATTGCCTGAGCCCGCGGGTTCGAGATCCGCCTGGGCAACTTGGCGAGACCTCGTCTCTACCATAAATAAAAAAATCAGCCGGGCATGGTAGCGCATGCCTATAATTCTGGCTACTCGGAAGGCTGAGGCAGAAGGATTGCCGGAGCCCAGTGGGTCGAAATAGGGTCTATTTCTTGGTGAAAATTAAATGAGTAGTATCTATAAGTGCTTAGATCCATGCCTGGAACATAGTAAGTGGTCAGTAAATGCTAATTATTACTAACTAGCAGGCAAGCAATGCTTCTTGGTCATCAAGGTGAGTGTAGCTTTCCTGCCTTACAAATGTTTGCCCTTCAGATCAAGCATTGGATACTTTCTGGCCTTGATCCTCAACCTGTTTTTGCCCTTCAGAACCTGAGTTTGTCCAGCTCCCTGAATACTGGCCAGTGTGACTTGCCACCATCCTTGGACCTGGCATGTGTGATGTGAGCCATCTCCTCTCTGTTCTTCCCCTCTGAATAACAGCTCTGGCATGTACATTCGTGTCCCACCCTCTGCCTCTTTGAGGCTCTGTTTCTTCCCTCATGTGCAACTATGAGCCCCTGGGGAAGGGGTTGCCTCTTAGATTTTTTTGTGCAACAGCCTTTCAATTCACCTCCTGGTGGAGACCCAACTTATTTACTGGGAACCCCCAGCCATGGGCAGACAGCTTCATCCATAGTGCTCATGACTTTCTTTGATGTATAGATATTTAAACACCCTCCAATCTGGCCCTTTTTGTTTAGGCTGGAAAACTGTTTACCAAATCCATTTCCTCTGCATCCTGGGACTGCAGCTGGACTTCATTTCTTAGCCTCCCTTGCACACAGCTGTGTGATGGAGTTTCATCCAATAGAATGTGAGTAGAAGTGACATGAGTCACTTCCAGACCTGACCTGTAAAGCCCTCTCATGCCTTCTTGCTTGGGCTCTTTCCCTGTTTGCTAGCTTGAGGCAGATGAACTCAGAGCAATTGGAAGTCAAGCACTGGAGATGGCAGAGTCACAATATGGAAGGGACCTGGGTTCCTGGACAATCACCAAGGATTGACATACAGCCAGGAACAAGTGTGTTGGACTGAACAAGGCATACACTGTTGCTATGCTAAACCACTAAAGTTTAAGAGGTTGTATGTTAGATAAATTATCCTTACTTTAAATAATCTACTTGTGTTACCCAAAGTTTATCAGTGATCCACTTTGTCTGATTTAATTCCACCTCAATGGTCCTCTTTCTCCTGGGTCTTATTCCCGGTGGCTTCCAAAGCAATAATTTGAATAGTAAAGATTAACCATGGTCACTCATTCTCCTGCTTGAAGAACTTTTGCTGATGCTGATGGTAGAAAGCCCAAGTTGTTAGGCTGGTGTTCACAGCTTTTTATTATTGTGTCATCCCTATATCTCTTCATTTATTTACTATTTGTCTCCCTGTTGAGCACTGTAAAGTCTTAAGAAACAATCAAAGCACACCATACACAGTTTTATACACAAGAAGAATAAAGGTATTACTTGTTACACAAGAACACAGATATTGACAATTCTTTTATTATTATTATTTTATTTTAATGATGTGGGGTACAATTCAGATTTAGGTGTACAAGTGGTCATCATACCAATAAAGTTTGGGTCTCTCTTTGGTCCCCACTTTGCCTGGTTTGAGATCAGGTATCCTTATTGATGTTATGTGCCCAGCGCCCCCCTTGGCAGTGCCCGCTACTGCCAATCCTTTTCTTATTGTATTATCACTCATAATTTTTATGAAATAAAAGGTACCTTAAAAATTGCTATTATTTCACCAGAGTTAGCTATGACTTCTTAATATCATCAGATATATAGTTCATGTTTAATTTTCCTTGATTAGGATTTCTTTTTCTAAAATTATTTTTATTTTAAAGATGTGGGGTACAATTCAGGGTTAGGTACCTAAGTGGTCATTGTGCAGGTAAAGTTTGAATACCCTTATAGGATAACTTAGGAAGGTGGAACTGTATCTGGTTACTTTGCTGAGTTCATTCATATCATTTTATAGGTGGTTATCTGGGATTTCTAGATAGACAGTTCTATCGCCAGCACATTTCTTCCTATATAAATTGCATTCCTTTTTTCTTTTTGGTTATAATTTGGTGAGCCCCCCCAGATCAGTGCTGATACACGTTGGTAGATAAAGTGCATTGGTGAGAATGGTGTAATGTATCATTGAATTTGATCTTTGTTTGCTTCAAGTACTCAGGGTCAGTACCATGGTAGAGAACTCACTTTAAAGTTATCCTTAGCTTGAGCTTTTTCTGACCATAAAAGTACTGTGACATCTGATTTGCGTGAAGGTTGACTTGTGTTTACAAATTGTCGGAGAAGAAATTTTTTTACCTCCTTTTTCCTTGTGCCCAGGTTAAAACAGGCAGGTCTCATTGCTCTCCCCTTCTGTAAGGCTGAATTATTGTTGGTTGGGCCTTACGCTGGAGTTTTTCCTTTGGGTTATAAGCTTTATGATAGGTGGTCTTCTCCAGTTAAGGCTGTATTGACACAGCCCAGGTCCTGTGTGGAAGTCAGAACATAGCTCGTAGTCATTGGAATTCAGCCTCCATGCTCTTTGGATTCCTGCTGTTATTTTGCAGCTGGACTCGGAAGAATCTTTATTGTCTTGCTACTCAGTGATTCATTTATAAAGATAACTGCTTTTCTTCAGCATTTTTCACTTTTCACAGGAGCGTTGTCTAGGGTTCCCGGTCCTCTGTACTTCCAGAAAGGGAAATGCACATACATGTTTTTAATCTTGTATGTTTCAGCAGAGCTCTATAGTAACTCAATATTTTTGTGTATTTTATCTTTTAATAGATGAGGTATTTAGATATTAGCATAATTACAATTAAATGTATTGTTTAATGTTTTTGATATTTTATTTTTATTTTGACGTTTTAAATGTGTGGATTTTATGAGGATCTAGCATGGGACCTGATAGACACATCCACATTATCTCTCATGAAAAATTATGTTTATCACATGATCAAAGACCCCCCACTATGCCCCACTAGATAATGCCAGTTAAGGCATTTTCTGTGTAACATTATTCCCATTCTTCCCTTTCCACTCATTTCTTTCCTTCTTGCTTTCCACTCATTTCTTCAGGTCCCCTGTTGTTATTTTTGTCTTCCTCATTCTCTTTACTCCTGTACCACAATAAAATCAGAGCTTTCATTTTTGCCATGGGTCCTGATGGTGACTACTGTTGTTGAATATTGAATGCTTAACTAGGCAAGCTGCTGAGAAGCCTGCAGTAGTTTTTTTGTGGCACTCGGCATGGACGCTGGTTAAAAGTGACAGTACATTTTGAAAACTAGACTTTCAAAGTGGAGCAGTTCTTTCATTAAAAGTAATCAGTGTAATAACCTTGAGACAGGTGTGATCTCTACATTATACTTAATTTGGAACTAGGATAGAATCTTTAGGGCTACTTGAACTTAAGTAATATCAGTGGCTATGATAGTGATAGTGATGAAGATGATGTTGTTACATTTGGACTTCATTTCATTTGGTTCTTTTACTTGTCACCTCTGTCTTAGTCCCAAAACCATTGTTCCATCTGCACCATCTATAATTCTTGCTTTTCTAGTTATTAGAATTAGCAAAAGTGTCCCTTGCTACTCTGTGCTTGAAAATGTAGTTATGAGGAGAGTCCTAGATCTCTTGGCTTTTCTCAAAAGCTGCATGAATTGCTTAATTTATATTCCTACAGAGTACATAAGGATATTTGTCATCCTCTTTTTTTTTCTTAATTTACCATGGAATAAGATGTTCTGATCACTTTTCATAGACTTCTTGGTCTCATTTTACAAATGAGTAAACTAAGCCTCAAAGAGGCTAACGATCTCCTCAAGGATAATCTAAACCTGTAAATGACAGAATTGAAATCTCGACTAGGAGTATTTAACACCAAGGCACATACATATTCTTTCGTAAGTGTTAAACACTAAACATTAAAATTAAGTATCATTATGTTTAATTTATGTATTAGCTTATATACTTAATATGCTAACATTTCAGAAATTCATTTAATTTACAGATGATTTTGACTAAATTTTGGTCAAAATTTCAAGCTTGCATGTGCCTGCATGCTCTCTCTCTCTCTCTGTCCATATATATATATATATATATATATATATATATATATATATGATCAAATAAATTTATTTATTTATATGTACATGTAGTGATGTGCCTCTTATGACATTTGACATTGAACACTTGCATTGTTATTAAAACATGAAGAGATCTGCCTCTTATGATATTTGACATTGAACACTTGCATTATTATTAATGTGGCACTTTTGTTTCTTCAGTATTTTATCTTTGATAAAGGGCATTCACATGTGTTTTCAGTTGGTCCTTCTGCTTCAGTGTGGCAGGTGCATGAGCAGGTGTGTGGTTCCTTTTGAGCCCTCTGTGGCTGGAGTGGCCTTCAGGGAAGCAGGCCAAGGAGAAATACGATGCTGTCTCATGCTGGTTGCAGTTTTTAAACTATTTTTGTGTCAGATTTCAGGAATACTTTTTTAATCCAATGTTATTTTTCATGCATTGTTATCCCTTTTATGTCATTTTGTTTGCCACTTGATGGATTCAGAACTACTTCTGTTACCAAGCTACAGAAGCATATAGCATTTTATGATTATCTGCTCTAGGGAATATTTTGGCAACAAATCCCTTCCCTTCGTTCTCAGCCATTTGGAGTGAAATAATGAGAAAAATAGCTTTTTCTCAGGTGAGGCAACTACTCTTGTTAGCTCTATACTTTCTTAGAGGTATTTCTTTTTTTATAATTGTTAACATAAGTTACGTTTCTTTAGTGGCACTGTCTACTGGGACATAGCAGTAGTTCTCTGATCATGTAATGATGATTTTTCAGGAGTGATGATGTTTCTATCACGTCTTGTATTGGGTCTTACTGAAGCCCTTACATTTAAAACTTCAAAAAGTGTTAAATGATAAGTTTAGTTGTAACTATGCTAATCTGTAAACACTTCATATAATTCAGTAGTGCCTTAGAATAAAGTCAGTATTTTTGTGTATTTTATTTTTTAAGATTGTGCAGCCAGTGGGAATTTTATTTGTGATAGTCACAGAGCATATTTATCACACCAGTTCTTTTACCCATTTTTTGGTGTGTAAAACTTGAAATGACAATAAGTCATGACAATAGACAAAAACTTAACTAATTTATTCTAGCTACTCTGAATTCCCATTAAGAGTTGGGACTTCTTAGTCCAGCATCTTTATAAATGGCTTATTGACATATTCAGTAACTGACAGATCGAGTTACTACTTTTAATCATAAATTCACAAATAAGGACTTCTAGTAGGATGATATTCACCCCCAAACTTGTTTATTGGTAGGAAAATGTGCTAGGAAGATAATATTCCATGAATCATACAAAATAAACCAACTGAGGAGTCTACACATTTGATTATAAATTCTTCTTAATTATCTGTTGGTTGATCGTCTTGGGTATGGGAGAGATACCCCTTGAGAATGTGTGAGTCCATTAAAAGAAGAGCCAACATTTTCTGAGGCCTTGCCATGTGCCAGCCATGGTTTCAGCATTGGAACTTAATCTTTACAACATCCAAAAAGCTCAGCACTATTATTATCCCTATTTACAAATAAAGGAAACAGAGGTGCTGAGAGGTAGGTGTCCAGCCCAGCAAGTTGAGGTCATCATCTGAAGTCCTATTTCTCACCCCTGTGTCTTTACCCATGGTACTAGGGCTGGGATCTGATGGATTTCTATAGTCCTGTCTTCTTTATAAAGTGAACCAGGGTGGAATGGACCAAATTTCTTCCAAACCCTCCTCAGCCTCATAATTATACATCTTGTGAAGTGTATTGGATGCAGAACTGGATTGAAATCTCAGCTGGGATCTCTGGGTTGATCAAAAGACATCTGTTACAACAGCCCTGGCTTTTTGACTTGGCAGTGGGGCTTAACAAGCCTTTTATTGCTTACTTCTTGATTAGAGGTTCAGCCAGCTTGCAAATCCTCTGATCCTACCTCTGGAATGTTTTTGTTGTTCTTTCTGCCACAGATTTCCCTCTCATGAACATTTTGCTCAATACAAAACCCTCTTGACACCAGTATGTCTTTTTGGCCCCAAACTGTTCAATGAATTTTTCTGAGGTGGGGTGTACAAGTCACAGTAAACAATAGCCAATTGACTTTTCACTGGTATTGCTTGATGGATGTTTACATCTGTAAGTTATGAAGTGAGCTAATAAAAAGAGTCCAGTAAATGAAACAGATAAAATAAGCTGTGGAAAAGTGAGCACCTCTGAGGATCCATTGATTCCAGGGCACAGGATCTTAAGACATTCGTTATATTGGGAGGAAGGAAAGAGGGAGTTTATTTGGGATTGGGGAAACCACATGTACAAGGGCAGAGAGATTGCACAGCATGTACAGGAAACTGGCAGTAGTTGAACATGAGTGGAGGTGAAAGAGGTAGGCAGTGTGTATATCTTAATAAGAATAAAATTTGATTTAAGCTAATGCTTGCACAAAGAGAAGTGTTTATAAATGGTTTTCCAGATGGGGAGTTAAGATCTTTTAATTCTGGGATCATGTGACCTCTGTTCCTTCTTAATTAATCTGAGTGCCTTTCTCTTCCTCCCTTTGAGATGACACACAATAGTCTTTTGACCAGTGATATGGTAGCTATTTACATGTAGTGTTTTGAGCTAATTATTAGCAAATGGCTATAATTGAATATGCTGTTCACATCTGAGGATGTTTTAATGAGAAACAAGTAAAGTGCCTGTTGGGTTTTCATATGAAAATTCAAACTGAAGGCCAATCTCACTGTCTCATTAGGATTTTGATTCTACAAAACAGCCTGTGTTGGTTTTAAAGATTGATTTTTTTTTTTTTACCCTTATGCACCCTGCTAGTTGGGTGATGTGATGGTTGACATTGCAAGTAACATCATGTTGGCTGATGAGCGTGTCCTGTGGCTGGCACAGAGGGAAGCTAAAGCCTGCAGTCGAATTGTCCAGTGTCTCCAGCGCATCGCTACATACCGGCTAGCCAATGGAGCTCATGTTTATTCAACAGTAAGTGTAACATTATCATGGACTCCTAAGGAAAAAATTCATTTAGAGCAACTCTAACCCAAAAGACATAGGTCTCTTCCCCATTATGGAGTGGGTATTTTCTCTTGCTGCTGATTATTATAGACTCTCCTTTTCTAAAACATTTTAAAAGTTAATTTTGCTTTTGAGTAATTTTTTTTTTTGGCAACTGGAAGATACTTTCTTAATCTGTGGTTTGAATGGTTATCACCTTCTAATCCACTGAAATCTTTCTACAATGAAAATAAGGACACTATAGTATTGCTTTGCTGGCATGTATCCATGGTCCATCTGAGCTAATATTCTATTCTGGGCTCTGAAGGCTATTTTGAGAGAATGCCTGATTGCCTGCCCAGGTTTTAATCTCAAAAGAGAACTGGGATGTTCTCCAACACTTGTGAAGTTATTGGCTTTTTTAATCAATTCCACTCTCAGGATAATGAGTTATTAATAAACAATGATTTTCAATTAAATAGTTTTAAATTTTATTTCTACTAAATTGAACTGTTGTACATTTTTTGGTGTGCTGCTTGCTTACTTTTTCTCCTAAAAGTGTGGTAAATATAGCAACTATTGTCTTATTCCCTTAGCTTAGCGGTCATATTTTAATTTGGTTCATGACTTTCACTTTCTGATTATTTTAATGGGCTCACGTAGTGTAGAATATATTTCTGTAGTTTTATACAGTTCAAGATTACCATTTTTTCACTGATTTCTGAGATTTGGGGGATGATACTGTGTTATATTTTTCCTTTGCTTAATTAAGTTTAGGATTACTTTTCTGAATGATAAATAAGACTAGCATAGCTACTGTCTTTACAGCATAATACAGGGTAGTTTCCCTCTCAGATACACAACCTTGCTTCCAACCAACTTGTCATTCTTGTGTCTTCCCCAGCCATTCGAACCCATTTTCAGTCCCATCCTTAAATCTTAATCAACTGGAAGAACTTCTTTTCTTCCTCTGAACCTCATCATTTCTTCTGAGAACCTAAGAATGTAATTAAGGTCTTAGTGTGCATTTGCACACCATTTCAACATGTAAAAATGGTTCCAGGAGATGATACATATGCATATAATAATATGGCTTCAAATGTGCCTCAAAATGACAGACATATTTCTTTTAACTGAGGTTTCAAGTGTTGGTCATGATTATTGTGGCTTATCGGAAGTTCTGGTGGCAGTTCATAGGTGTCTTTCACCAGTAAACAATTGGAATGTACATTAATAGTTAACAAATATGTTTAATAAGACTTCTCACAATGTATATATACATCGTGAGGCAAAAACTAATGGAAAGATTACTCATGCTTGAAAAGTTTGGGAACCACTATTTTCTTTTTTTTTTTCTTTCTATTAAAGATGTGGGGTACAATTCAGGGTTATGTATACAAGTGTTCATTATGCAAGTACCTTTGTTGATGAGGTGTGCCCCTCCCTCCCCTGGCAGTTTCCCTAAACTACCAATCCCACTCTCCCCTCCCCTGGTTGTTTCCCACTACTGCTAATCCCTTTCTTATAGTATTATGACAATTGTTCAAAGTCTGCTTATATGTGAGACCGTATGCTACTCTGTTCTTTGTTTCTTTGATAGATCACTGAGTATGATCTACTCTAAATCCATCCAAGTTGCTGCAAAGTCCATATGCTTGTCCTTCTTTATGGCTGCATAATTTTGCATTGTATATATGTACTACATTTTTTTATCCAGTCCTACTTTGATGGGCAGCATGGTTGGGAACCACCGTTTTCTACTGCATCTATAGGACATTCCAAATTCTACTTTACTTTTTATATTTTTAAGTTTTTAATGTATTTTTAATGTTAACCCCAATAGATTTTAAGCTTCTTCCACTGAAGTCCCATACTTAAAAAGAAAAAAAAAAAAAAAAGACGTTTTTATCTGGTACTTGGAATGGTGCCTTGCTTATAGGGTAGGCATATAGTTAATCATCCTTAAAGAAAGGAGGGAGGTACTGCCATGTTGTTCTTAGAACTTACAGTAAATTCTGTCCCTTTGCTGGATTGTGAAGGTGCAGCTCTACAGCTTGTCACTTCTCATACCTACTCTGTCCTTCAGCATGTGGGCTTATCGGCTATCTGTATTGACAAGTTGTGTGGTTTGGTGGCCCCTTCAGTGCAGTCTTCACTCATGAATGTTTTAAAAAACTTTAGGGCAGGTACCATCTTTTCCAGGCACTTTTTCTGACCTAATTTGCTTTGTGAGTCTGTTCATTTCCTACTATTTGAATCAGCGCCTCCCTTCCTTTTCTGAAGAAATAGCCTTGGAATGAGTCTATGTAAAGTTTTTAGCAGTGAAACTTTATACAAAGAGTTAACTCGCTTTCCCTGTAAAAGGAATAAGTGAGTATGACTGAAAAGTCTAATGAAATGATCTTAAGTGAGTTTCCCACACCATAGTATTTATCTTTTGTACTACGATCACCCTAGTAAGATGATCATTAAGGGGGTCCACTGATTTCTCTACTTAATTTTTTAAAAGAAACTTCCATTTTTAGCTTGTTTCCTACAAGGTACCCTTTAAATTACTTCTAATGGATTTCTAACTTATACCTGATCTTCCATACTTCGTAATTTGTTATTTTCCTCTTCAGTCTTCCTTCCATTTTGGCACATCCTTTTCATCCTAAGGTTTAAAAAAAATTCTGCCTGTTATCTACACAGTATTTCTGTTTAGTAGGATTCAGGGCTTTCTGGTTTGACTTATGCAGTGTTTTGTGTTTGAAAAGTCTTTAAGAGTGCTTTCCCCCGTGTTATAAATCGTTCATAACTCCTGTTTGATTGACTTTTGAAGTATTCACCCAATATTGCTCTGGAAGCTTATGTCATCAAGGCTACTGGCTTCACGGGGATGACCTGTACCGTGTTCCAGAAAGTGGCAGCCTCTGACCGTACAGGACTTTCGGATTATGGGAGGCGAGATCCAGATGGGAACCTGGATAAGCAGCTGAGCTTTAAATGCAACGTTTCAAATACATTTTCAAGTCTGGCCCTAAAGGTATGTTATGTTCTGTGATCATTTAAGACTATAGTTTAGATTGGAGTGCTCAAAATGTTTTGCTTTGCAAAATAATGTTATTAGAAAGTTTTTTGGGAGGTGAGGTAGGGAGGTATTGTCATTAGTTTTGCTGTTTTATTTTTTAAAGGAAATTCAGTCCCGGAAGAGCCACATTATGACTTTCAGGGGCTGTAGGCATTTTAGCCTTCCAGTAGGTCTCCAAAAATATAAAAAATTACATTTCATGACAATTACATTTTAAGACAAATAATTATTACATTTACATATTAAACATTTTATTTGACTTGAGAATTTATTTATTTTTACTCCTGATTTTAAGACATTAAAGTGTTTTCACACTCCCCTAAAAGCATCGTGCGCCTTCTGCACTGCCGCTGCCGTACCTCATGAAGAAGTCAGTCCTGAGGCCGAGCGTTTAATCAGGCATGGTGTCTATCAAGTAAAGAAGTACAAATATGTCATATATGTCTTCAAGAAAAATCATTGGAGCAAGCAAAATGGAAACATCTTTATTGATCTCTCAAATTAGGGGTATAGAGATATTTCACTAAAACTATATCGAAGCAGATAACGGAGGCACAACTTCAAAACTCAAGTGAAACCACGTCTTTTCATCTACGTTTGTGTGTGCATGTGTAATTGTGTTCTCTGTGGTTTTTCGTTTCAGGGTACTTTCTTTGTTTCTGGCTTGTCCCTGAATGATATCACAGATGGTGTTCCAGTCATTTTAGTGGCTACATAACAATTGATCAAACAGGTGTTAAATGTTGTGGTATACTGTAAACACTCAATAAATACTGAATGAGTGAATGAAGAATTAGTGTATATTGCCTACTTTACCCTGGCGACCTCCATAAAGATAGCGCGTTTGCTAAATACAGGACTATCCCAATCGTCCAAGACAAGCTCAACTAGGTCAGAATATTTGATAATCATATATTGACTTGATACCATATACTTAGAGGAAAATTGGCAAGATTTATCTATTACTCTTGGCCCTAGAGAGTACTTGATGTACCCAGCCATGCTACAGTGGACCTGCTCAGCATCCCTTATTGTATATTTTATTGGTAAAAACATGCCATGAGAGGCATAGAAACAGCAACACAGAGAACCCCATGGGAGAAAGGTGTATTTTTTGAGCAACACTTAAAATTGATGAACCCTTCTGTCTTAGATGGTCACAGTTGGTAGAAAGGGATTAAAAATGATGAGACCCTACATTTCATCAGTTTCACAGCCTACCCCTCTGGGTACAGAGAGTTTCTACCTGCGAACGTAGAAAGCTTTAAATGGACACTCAGAGATTTGTCAATTTCATACTGTTCTTTTAAAGATCATCCTGTGGCCAAAGAGCAAGGACACATTACACTGTTATTCATGCTTCATAGATGGACATGATTAAACTGAATGCAAAAAGGACATATCCTTCATGACAAAAAATTAGTTAAAAATTTTAACGTCAAAAAAAAAAAAAATTTTAATGTCAACAGCATAAAATGTACTTACGCTTTCACACTTGAACAGATCATTTTATTTACATTTAAAACTTTATACTAGAGTTGTTTTTACTCTTTCTGTGCATCCTTTCAAACAAAACAAAAAAAACCTTACTAGACAACTTAAACATACAGTAATTGATTACATTACCTTTAAATGGGACCAAATGCTAGAATATGAAGTCAAACCCATAAAAAGGCAGTCCTTAGTTAGTCCTACTTGATTTGCTTCCTGCACATTTTGTTAATCCCTGTCCTTCCCTTCATACTACCACTGGTCTGGACTTTTGTCCTGGTCTGGACTCCTGTCCTATGTTGCCCAAACCATTGTAACTTCTATGTAATCTCTGTGTCTGTGGGCTATTCTTTAAAAATCCACCTTTCTCATTTAGATTGGTTTACTAAGGGCTGACACTCAGCCAACATGTATCAGTGTAACCACACCAGTTAGTAAAATACTGCAGTACTTCCTTACTGTTTAGCAAATAACTGCTGCCCCAGACCCCTGAGTGCTTCCTCAGCCCTGTAGGTGCTTCTGTTGGGAACACCACCCAGACCCTTCCTCTGTTTAGCACCTGGAGGGCTGGTGCCCGCAGAGCAGAGCGCCTCTAGGAGCCTTTCCTCTGGACAGGCTGTTCTGATTGTCAGGGCCTGTGCCATTTTAGTTTGTTAATAGCATGAACATTCTCCCTGGATCTCCCCCCAAATGGGAGTTGACCCTGTACATCCCCTACTAGATGCTTCATGTCTCTCTGGAGGCTGTCCGTTGAGTAGCATCTGCCCTCTTGCCTGACATCTCTTCCAACCTCCTCTCGCTTTTGTCCAGCAAACTTTCCTTTGTTCCTCTCCCAACCACCTGGTCATTCTTGGACTTGGCTCATGCTAATTCTACTAGAATTCCCTGCTTCTCCACTCTCTCTCCAGCTCCTTGGTTATGTGTTAACACTCAGCAGAAGTGTCACCTCCAAGAAATTTTACCTAATACCATCCAGTCTGTCTTCTCCACTCCCACTTTCATCTCCTTTATTTCTCCCCCTCACTTTCTCCATAAAGCTTTTCTCATCTGTCATTGCATGTTGCATGTGGGAGGCATGGTGGGTTACTTACCTCCCACACTGGACTGCAGATTGCTTGAGGGTGGGGCTAATGCTGACATCATCCTTGAATTCACTGCCAGGCTTCAGTTGGTCGCCAGCTGGAGATTGAGTTGCCTGATACTTGACTTTTACAGCGCCAATCGAATGTCTTCTAATTTTTTTTTCCCTCAACAAAATGGTTCCTTTCACTGTTGATACACTAATTCAGACATGCTCGTATAACAAAATAGTCCTTATTTCCAATAAACTACAAGGGACTTTGGAAATGAGCTGGTGATTTGAGTTCAACTGTAATGTAGCCAAAAGGATTGGTTCTTTAAAATTTGCTTGATTAGAATTTGGACATCCGTTTTTATTTACACATTCCATCATCTGGGATTTTAGTCAGCTGAAGTCTCTTCAGTTTCCCAGGCCAGTCATTATGCTTCTTCCTGCCTCATACCTTCATTTCTGCCTTTTTTTGTGTGTCCTCTGTCCATCCTTGCTTGGTGAAATCTCTGCTGCTCTCCCTCTAAGAGTGCATTTGAATCCTTCCTTCTCTTTCTCAGACAGAATTAACCATTGCCTGTTAATCCCATAATATTTTGTTCATTTTCCAGAATAATTCTAAGGTGATGCAGGGGTGAGGTGAGGTGATTTTTGTGAGAGGCCATGTGATGGGTTGACTGTGAATGTGGTTCCTCTGCAGCCAGGCAGCCTGGGTTCAGGTTCTGCTCCTCCACTTCACAATATGTGCAAATATGGGCAGTACCATCACTGCTCTCAAATATAATTTCCTCATTTGTTATGGGGATCCTGAAATGGTACTTAACCAGCAGGGTTATTGAAGGGATTATATGAGTTAAAGATGTAGATAATCACAGCAGTGCCTGGCACAGAGTGGGCACTCAGTAAATGTTAGTTCTTCTTATTGTTTTGTTGTTGTTGTCTCTCCTTTGTTAGATTATGAATTTTTGAGGACAAGGACCACAGCTTATTTCGTTGTATGTTTCCAGGCTCTGCATAGTGCCACACACAGAGCAATTAAACATTCAGTACATGTTGTTGAATAAAATTAACAGCCAAGCTTTTATTTTATTTATTTTATGATTTGTGGAGTACAAGAGAGAATTTACAACATAAGTAGGTTGCATGCAGGTGAAGTTGGTCTAACTGGCTCTCTCTCCCTGATTGTGGACCAGATACCCAGTGTGTTGTCACATGCCTCCTCCCTCCTCCCTCTCTTAGCAGTGTCCAGTGTCTGTCAATCCCATCCTTGTGCTCATGTAACCAGTGATCAGTGTCCACTTCTGAGTGAGAACATGTGGTATTTAGTTCACTTAGTATGATGGTCTTTAGTTGCATCCGTGTTGCTGTGAAGTCCATGGTTTTGTTCTTCTTTATGGCTGCATAATATTCCATCATGTATATGTACCACATTTTCTTTATCTAGTCCACTTTCAGTGGGCATCTGGGTTTGTTCCATGTTTTTGCTACTGCAAATAGGGCTGCAGTAAACATACGTGTGCAGGTGTCTTTTTTGTATTATAGTGATTTATGTTCCTCTGGGTGTATCCCCAGAAGAGGGATTGCTGAATTGTATGGAAGCTCAGTTTTTAGTTCTTTGAAAAATTGCCACTCTGCTTACCACAAAGATTGCACTAGTTTACATTCCTACCAACACTGTGGAAGCATTTCTCTGCAGCCACACCAGCACTTACTGTTTTTTGACTTTTTAATTAGAGCTATTTTTACCAGTGTTAGGCGGCATCTCCTTGTAGTTTTGGTTGCATTTCTCTGATGATTAGTGAGGCTGAGAATTTTTTATGAGTTTGTTGATTAACAGCCAAACTTAATTAGCAAAGAATGTAAGTTAAAAAATTAATTCTAAAGGTAAATGTAAACATTATTAATCTTCAGTGGTGAGATAATAAAAAATGGTATACAGTTAATAACTATACACAAGAACATAATTAGAATATGTTATAATATCTGTTTAAAGCCAAATAAGTGTGTCAAGAAAACATGGATAAATTAGTATTTTATATTGTTTTAGTCACATGGCTCTTTGACTCATTCTGATTTTCCTATTAGAATTCTGTAGATTTTAACAAATTAAGATTTCTAAAAATTTTTATGGAGTGGAGAAAGTCCAGATTCTTTCATAAAGAACATTGTTAAAATCTAATGGAAGTATTTGAATTAACATCCATTGGACTCCTTTTAATTTTCTTTTTAGGTTAATGTCCTTGTAAATAGTGAAATACATGTGAATCTAGCAAATCATAATCTAGTTCTGATAATATTCACTTCATGGATATTCATACTTTATCAATTTATAGTGTTAGAATTTTTAATACTGAAACTGAATTGTAGAAGTCAAAATATGATGAAGTTCCAGATTATTCTTGGTAAGTCAGTTACTTTAAGGCATTTCTTCTCTCCCAGGTCCCCAGATAGCCACACGGCTACAGTAGTGATAATAAAAAATACCACTGACAGTTCCCTAGCCTTTTGTGCTTGTGATGGTCATGATCCCATCTGGTCTTCACAACCATTTGTCAGAAAGATCATTAGCTGTCTTTGACAGATGAGACTCAAAGAGGTTAAACACATTTGTGCAGTGTTAACCAGCTGCTAAATGGTGAGGCTGGGACCCTAATCCTTTCTTGTTTCAGTTCCCATGTTCTCTCTATGACATATGATCTTTCAATAATAAATATTAGAAACCAAAAATTTGTATTTCCCAAAGAATCTTAAGAGAGTTTTTTTTTCTAATTTCTTAGCTGTAATTCATGTATTTATATCTATCGCTGTTGCTGTAATCCATACATTTTAAAATAAATATATTGTTAAATGAAATTATAAACTTTAAGTTGTTTGTCCTCAGGGAATGTGGCAAAAGGTACAATCATGATAAATGTAACAAGTTAAATATGTTCTGCAGTGTTTTTTTTTTTCAGTAGATTTACAACCTTTCTATAAGGAATGATCAATATTTCTTTTAAAGAAATTAAATCTACAAGTATTATATTCTTAATATAAAATCCAGACATTACTGATACAGCTGAAGTTTGCCTTACAGGCAACTCTAGGCTTTGCCTGTAATTATTATTTCGTAATATTATTTATTGGGTTTTGAGTGATAGTTTAGAAGTTGTAAGTATGTAACAGGCGTGAGTGTGTAGCTCTGGTTCCTCAGTGATCTGTTCATACACCTGTGTTTTTTTGTTTTTTATTGTTGTTTTTATTGGTTTTTATAAGTTTAAACTTTTGTAGAAGACCTTTTTTAACTTGTAGAAAGTATGGATGTCATTTCCTATTTTAACTTTCTTGTAGGAAGTATTAGATATGACTTATTTTAAATCAATTTATTGTTACTATACTTCCCCAAAGAGCTGTTCCTTGTTTTCAAGTCATTTTGTGTTCACAACAGGATTACATTATGAATTTTGTACTGCTTAAGTTTTAAGAAATGCCCATTATATAACCCTTTAACAGGACTTTGAACTTTTAATTAATTGATTTGTTTATGTTTTTATGCTTTGTGTCATTATATACTTAAGAGAAATTTGTGTACTTAATAGAAACTTACTAGATAAGCAGATGAATTTAAAATAAACTTTGTTTTCACATAACGTTATATTTGTAAGTGTAACTAGCAGAAACTTTTATGCATTTTTTTAGGTGAAATATTTCAATTAAATATTTTCTTGGCATTGTCAATTTAAAAGTACTATTCACACTTTCAAAATACTTATGCTGAAAGATACTTATGGGTATCTGCTGTGTTCCAACATTGTTCTAAACACAGCAGTTAAATAATTATGAAGTCAATCATTTGTTTAAATGGAAGCTTTAAAAAAAAAAAAATGCCATGGCAGACTTTGTTAATTAAAAAAAAAAACAAAAAAATGGGGAATGTTTTTTATCAAATGCAAATAGGAACTGTTAACATAGGGATTTCAGAAAAAAAATGAATGCAATTGCACAAAGCTCTCATACTCTACTTAGAGGAGCATCCCGTGAGGCTGCAAGTGTTTGCTGTGATAGAGATGTGTGCAGGGTGCTGTGTGAGTCCAGAAGAGGGAGCAGATGAACTGGAAAAGCAATATACTGAGGCAATGTCATTAATTGTCCAAAAAAGCCTTATTTGAAGGACTCTCTTTTGGCTGCCAACCTTTCTCATTTCGATCTATTCTTTCCATTGCGTGGATTCAAGAGTTTGCCAGACAGAAGAATAGTGGAGCATTTCAGGCAGGGATACTGGCCTATGCAGTGTGCACACAATATAGCATTTCAGGTAGGGTTACTGACATGGCACAGTGTGCACAAAAGCGTAAAAAGAACGTAAGAGAACTCAAAAATTGGTAAGTTCAGTGTACCTGGGTTATAGGTTGTAGTGTAGGAGTGTCAGGAGATGAATTTGAGAAATAGATTTTAGTCAAATTACATGGTGTACTTAGGATTTGAAGGCAGTATTCTTTTTTTTTTTTTTTTTTTTTTTTTTGAGTTGGGAGTCTCACTCTGTTGCCCAGGCTGGAGTACATTAGTATAATCACAGATCACTACAACCTCAACCTTTCTAGCTCTGGCAATCCTTGTGCTTCAGCCTCCTGAGTAGCTGGGAATATAGGCACATGCCACCAGACCCAGCTAATTAAATTTTTTTATTTTTATTTTTATAGAGATGAGGCCTCACTCTGTTGCCCAGGCTGGTCTTGAACTACTGGGCTCAAGCAGCCCTCTCACCTTGGCCTCCCAAATTGCTGGGATTACACAGGTGAGCCACTGTGCCCGGCCTGAGGGCAGTGTTCTCTAAACATTATCTAACCAAGTTACTTAAATTGGAATTACATGATGATCAGAATTATTTCTTAAGAAATTCTGTTGACAAAGTAAACATTGGATTGGAAGGAAAGAGGTTTGTGGCCAAGAGAAAGACTTTGTAATAAATTCTTAAAATAAGGAATTTTTTTGATAGTTAATTTTGCCTCCTTGGTATATTGCTTTTTTAAAATTGATTCCTGAATAATTTATAATTTTCAAATCTCCAATAAAGAAACCTGAAAAAATTCAGTGATCAGTCAGCATTTTCAGTTGTTCTTATTTGTTATTATGTTTGTCCAAACATGTCTCAAGGAAACTTCTGCTAAGAGTTTGCTAATCTAAGCCTTTATTATGTTTGTGTAATTTTATTCTTTTGTTGTTTGGCTGATTGAGTTAATCATAAATCACCTTAAAGTTTCATAAACCTAGATTAATGATGCATTTGTGATATACTTCATTTGTGCTTATTTACCTTGTTTTGTCAGTGTAAAATTGGTAGTGAGTGATCAATGAGATATTTGATCTATCTTTTTTCAGCAATGTATGCTCTCATGAGAAAATTAACTTTGAAATAATGTCCTTATTGACTTGTTTAATTCTTTAAAATAGAGTTTGCATTTCTATTATATACTTTTTTTGATCTATGCTATTATGTGGTATCCTGACATTTCACTTAACTGGCATTTTTTGGTTAATTATTAAGTTTTGTACATACAATTAAAAATATATTCAGCATACAATTAGAGCACTCTTATAACCATGTGACATTTTTTTCTGGTTTCTATGTACTTATAGAGCAACCTTTTTTTTTCTTTCTCTCTCTATTTTTCAGAATACTATTGTAGAGGCTTCTATTCAGCTTCCTCCTTCCCTCTTCTCACCAAAGCAAAAAAGAGAAGTCAGACCAACCGATGACTCTCTATTCTATAAACTTCAACTGATCGCATTCCGCAATGGAAAACTTTTTCCAGCCACTGGAAATTCAACAAATCTGGCTGATGACGGAAAGCGGCGTACGGTGGTCACCCCCGTGATTCTCACCAAAATAGGTCTGTATGTGGCATATGTTGTCTTGAACTCATTGGACAATGTGGCTTTGTAGTCGACTGTTCCTAAAACTGCTTATTTTTGTTCTTTCTTATTTTAATGAGTCACTAGTGAGAAAAGATCTTGCAGAGTACCCACCGGTGTATAAGTTGACATTTAATTGTTTATAAAGTTTCTCTCAGAAATATTTTTATTTCTCATTTTCTCCAGATGGTGTGAATGTAGAAACCCACCACATCCCTGTTAATGTGACATTACGTCGGATTGCACATGGAGCAGATGCTGTTGCAGCCCGGTGGGATTTCGATTTGCTGAATGGACAAGGAGGCTGGAAGTCAGATGGGTGCCATATACTCTACTCGGATGAAAATATCACTACGATTCAGTGCTACTCCCTTAGTAATTATGCGGTTTTAATGGTATGGCAGTTGTTAACTTTATGCATAAACACTAAGTATTCTAAATTTTCCCTGTGCATAATTAAGCTCAGATGAAGGGTTTTTTGGGGTTTTTTGTTTTAATTTTTTGCTTTTAACATAATTTGCTCACTTAGTTATTTAAGAGGTGATGTTTGGTGTAATTCTATTTTAAAGGGAAATTGCATTAGTACCAAATTTAATATATGGGACTGAATTTAGTATAGGAGTTTTCAGTCAGCTTTATAAGTGAGTCAGTTCAGCTAGACTTTGACCTTAAAATTTGGAAAGATCTTGAGTTTATACAGTTAGATTTTCTCTACCCAGAAAGAGTGGTTCATTTGCTCAAGCTTACATAGTGAATAGTGAAAGAACATTTTCCTACTTTGCCATCTAGTCTTTTTGTACTACATGTCTTAATTCTTAGACTCTATTTAAATTTAGAATTAATCGTGATAATTTTGATTTTTGTCATTGCAAGTGACAGGATTCACACAAAAATAATTTCTTTTCAGTTTTAATGCATTCAGTCTATTGTTGTTTTCTGTTCTTTGCCATTGTTAACACCTATTACAGGTTGAGTTATCTTTTATCTGAAATGCTTGGACTCAAAAGTGTTTTGAATTTCAGATTTCTTCAGCTATTGAAATATTTGCATTATACTTTCTGGTTCAACATTCCTCATCCGAAAATCTGAAATCCTCTAAGAAGAATTTCCTTTGAAAGTTTCAGATTTTGGAGCATTTTGGATTTTCAGATTAGGGATTCTCAACTTGTAATCTTTTTGGTAAAATAACTAGTTATTAATGTACAGGACTAGGTTTTTTATTAATGAGGTTTTTAAGTGAATCTGACTCCTGAGCAGATAATTATGGAATAAACCATGCTAGTTGTTATTGTATATTGTAATTATTATAAATACTGATACGGAGTATATTTAGAATGTAGAGGAAGGAATTACTGATGAGTGTGAAAGATTTATTTCCCAGCATTGGTTTAAGGTTAGTCTGAGTGAGTAGACTTTTACGTTTTTATTACTGATTCCAGCTATAAATCTGTTATCTAGAAAATATTTTACCAAAGTACTAAATGATCTAAAAACATGACATATTTTACCTTTTGTGAATTTTTCTTAAAAAAATAGCATTTACCACTGGAAATGATCTTTGAAGCAAGCCTGAGTTATAATAAATTTTCCTCACCTCTCTTTTGGTTTTCTTTTCTTACCAGCTTTCCATACCTTACCTGGTACACAGGTTAAGCATGCAGAGAAATGAACAGGTTATTTAGCAGGGCAAAAGGATTTTTTTTTTTTATAGTGGCAGCATTGCACATTTTGTATAACTGCAAGCAACATACTTGAAAATTTTTATTATTTGGTCCAACTGACAATTGGTGAATTCTACACTAGTTAGACTCAGCTATATTTGTATAAGTCTTTTATTCTTTTGGGTTTAACTTTAGTATTGATAGTGTATGATTGTCTTCCTAAATTGGAGCTGTCTTGGTTTCTGTAAGTCTGAGTCTGGTTTCTGTAAGTTCACATTTTATTATTTTGTAGTCATCTTTTAAATCAAAGCACGAAGCATTAATTTAAAGTATGAGGAATTTTCTAGCTTAAAAATGTTGTCTCATTTAGATTTTGAGTATAAAATAATCTGAAACTGTGATGTATTGAAGCAAGAATAGTAGAGATACAACATTGTTTGAAATTTATGTAATAGTTAACTAGAAAAAGTCGAGCAAAATAAATGAAACAGAACACACAAAAGTGGCCTTTTGTAAGCTTCACTATAGTACTGCACCATTGGAAGTTTTTATTTTTATTTAATCTAATAGCATCTATTTTTGAACTTCCTACCTGTTCTTCTAAACTATTTAAATTAGTATAATCCTTTTCTGGAAGGAATAAGCTATTCTTTTATCTTTCAGACTTTTAATCTTTTAAAAAATGTAATACACAGTTCTTTTAAAGCTAAAATACAGTTGTACTAAGATTTTTTTAAAATTTTCAAATAGCCTTTTTCTTTTCTTAGATGTAACTGTGCCATCTAGAGGCAGCACAGTGAAATGTCTGAAATTGTTGACAAAATTACAGTAAAGTTACTCTGTAGGAGTTAAAGTGGTAATTAAACATAAAGACAAAGTTAATCTTTAGTAATTAAAGTTATGTCTAAAAAGAAATATCTTATAGAAATTTGAGTCACTTCTTTTTCTTATACTAAACTTTTTAAAAATAATAAATAAGATTCTATCTTGAATGCTGTCTTAATATATCATTTTATATAACAAGTCTAAATTCCTATCTTGGGATATAGTCCATAAAACTTTTCTTAATCTGGTTTTAAAGAATTTTGTATGTTAAAAAATGAGACATAAGAATATATTTGTTCATCAGTCTGGAATACACATCATAGTTTGGTTCATTGTACGTCCTACTATAACCAACTATATACTAAGGTCTCAGTGGTAGCCAGAAAAAAAAAGTTAAGCAGAAATTAGGTTTGCTTGAATGATAAGACCAGAAATCGCCAATTGGGGCAGGAAGAGTCTCAGGAGCTGGTGTTAGAAGGAGAAAAAAAAAATGGAAAAGAAACTAGGATAATACTTAGGTTCAAACTATATAGTACTTACTACTTTAACCAGTAGTAGTAAAGATAAAATAATTTCTAAACTTTGATTCTTCTTTTGTAATTATACCACCTAAAAATATGACACTAGATGCACTTATTTTTATTTTTCTAGTGATGTTTTTATATTTGTTAATATAAAATGTGCTGAAGAAAAGAAAATTTTGGCTTTATTTGCTCTAATCTAACAAATATGCAATGTTTTTATTTAAAAAATCATAAATGGGTACTAGATGCATATGGATCAAGTGTTTTAATTATTTCTACACATTAACATACTCCCACCCCTATCTCCATCACACTCACAGGTATTCTAGTAGTTTCTTGCATATTGTTTAAGAGACCTTTGTGTTTATTGAAACAAAATGGACCCAATTTTGCACAAAGGTTGCATGTTGCATACATCATTCTAAACCATGCTTTTTTCTGTGTAACAAGAAATCTTAACTATGATGATGATGGTGGTGATGGTGATGATAGATTTTAAAGAAGAGGATGATGGTGCTGGTAGTGTTGGTGGCTAATCTGTATTAAGCACTTACATGTCAGTCACTCTTCTGATGTCTTCCCATTCATTAACTTATTTGGTCCTTATAACAACCTCATGAAGTGGTACAGTTGTCATCACCTCCAGTTTACAGATGTGGAAACTGAGGCATAGAGAGGTTAAATGCTGTGCCCGCCAAGCTAGTTATTGTTGGAATTGGGATTTGAAGTCAGTCTGGTTCCAGAATCTGTGTTCTTATTCACTCTGAAATCTTCTTATGTCAATATAAAAGAGCTTTTTCATTCTTTTCTTATCTCTCAATATTATTTGATATTCCTATTATAATTTATTTAGATATTTCCCTCATGTATCTTTGTTTCAAATAGTTTGCTTATATGGTATCATTCTGCATGTTTATGCAGCATCTGCAGGATAAATTCTCCAGGGTGGAATTGTGCATCAAAGGGACTGAATCTTGTTCCTTTTTCATTAAATTGAGATATTGAGCAAAGTACACAAATCTTAAGTGCATGACTTAATAGTATTTTTATTTGGGGATATACAGATTTAGTCACCATCAAGATCAATATTTGCACAAGAGCACTCTGTAGTGCTCCTGTGTTTCTAATAAATTCCTGCCACCATTTCAAGATATACCTACCCTTCTGATTTTCATCACTGTAAATGTTTCGCCTGTTTTTAAACTTTATATAATTGGAATTGTACAGTATGTACTTTTTTGTGTCCAGTTTCTTTTCTGTCATTACATCGGTGAGATTTATCTTTGTTTTTACACATAGTCGCAGTTTATTCTTTTCCATTGCTGTGTAGTTTTCATTGTCTGAATTTATCAAAGTTTGCTCCTGTTATTGTTGGTGGACATTTGGATTTCTAGATTTGGGCTATCAAGAAAAAGCTGGAGCCAGGCGCAGTGGCTCACACCTGTAATCCCAGCACTTTGGAAGGTTGAGGCCAGGAGTTCGAGATCAGCCTGAGTAACATAGCGAGATCTTGTCTCTACAAAAACTTAAAAAAAAAAAAAAAAAAAAAAGAGCTGCTCATGTTGATATAGAGTTGCTTTTTTTTTTTTTTAAAACAAAGGACAAAAAGTTACTCTGAGTATTCATTGTGTGTTTTATGTTGGACATCTACACTCAGGAGTGGAATTGCTGCAGTGCAGGCTGTCCATATGTTTAGATTTAGTAGCTGAAGCCATGCAGTTGACCAAAGCAGTTGTATTGGTTTGCAGACATACCAGTAATGGGGAGTTCCAATTGCTCCACAGCCTTGTCAGTCCTTGGTATTGTTGGTCTTCAGTTTTTGTCATCTCTTGGTGGTATTGCAATGTCATTATACTTTAAATTTGAGGTGGTATAGCAATATGTCGTTATACTTTAAATTTGAGTTTCTCTGGTGACTATTGATGTTGAGCATCTTTTAATTTTTTTATTGGTTGTTTGGTTTCCCTTTTTGTGAAGTTCCTGGTCAAGTCTTGCCTGTTTTTAGTTTAGTTGTCTTCTTAATGATGTATAGGAATTTTTGATTATGAGCTCAGAGTATGAGCCCTTTATTGGACTTATATGTTGCAGATAAATTCTTACAGTTTATGCCCTTTTTCTTTTTCACTGAAGTGTTGTCTTTTTATGAAAAGAGTTGCTTAATTCTTCAGAAGTGCAATTTCTTAGTTTTCTTTTTAAGTTTATGCTTTTCAGTGAAGTTTCTTAGCTTTTTTTTTTAAGATTATACATTTTATGTTCATTTAAGCAATCCTTGTCTACCACAATATCATGAAGATCTTTTCCTTTGTATTCTTCAAAAAAGCTTCAATGTATTTTACCTTTCACAGTTAGGTCTGTGCTTTGACTAGACTTGATTTTTGTGTATAGTATGAGGAAGGGGGAGTAAAGTCTTCAAATTATTCTGTTACTTGGGTGAAAAAAGCAACATAGAAATCACACTCTTTTTTTTCTGATTTTAGATCTATTTTAAAATTTTGTTTAATTGGTAACTCTCATAGTTCCTTATACCATAGCAAACAGAGGTTTACCCTGAGATGTTTTCTTTGAATTTTTTTTCATTTTTCAGATTTTGGTGACTTTCTATTTGAATTCTTATTGATATGATAATGAATTATTAAAAACCTCCACTGATTTTTATATTTAGTAATTTTCAGGCTCAGAGTAACTCTTGTAAATATATGAATTTTTCACATTTGCAACAGAGCAATAAATAAAGTAGGAAAACTCTCGGATCTCTGGCACTTACGTTACCACAGTTCATCACTAAATGGTGATTTTAGTTACTCTTCATGTAGTTACTTTTCTATGTAGTATGAGAATATAACTAAGCTAGGAAGTGAAAAATAAAGTAAATATATGAGTGTCTAGGTATCCAGTAAACAATCTTCTTTCATTTATTTGGGTCTTTACTAATGGTCATCTTTGTGATTTTGAAGACACTTTTAGATGTTCTAATTTTCTTTGCATTGGTACAGTTAACTCTTGTGGAAGACTTTATTTTTCACTTCCTTAGCTTAATTATTTTCTCGTACTACATAGAAGAGTAACTACATAGAAGAGTAACTAAAATCACCATTTACGTAAGTGCCAGAGGGTAGAGACTCTTCCTATTTTATTTACTACTCTATTGCAAATGTGAATAGCAATTTGACTTTTTCTACTCACAGGTGTCTCATAGTACCATTTTGTGCAATATGTTTAGTAATATTTTTGTTATATCGCCATAAAGTTGCATTTGTTTACTACTATAACGGAAAATAATTGGATTTCTGCTTTATCTCTCATTGTGGGGTAACTTGTTTACTTTCTTAATATCCTAAATTTCTTAATTGTCTTAAGTAGTCTTATATTCTTTTATATTGTCCAATCCAGCCAACTGCAGTGGTATTTTTGTTTTTAAAGATAGAAAAGCTAAGAAAGATTTTAAAATTTTTAATGGTTGTATTTGTAATAATTAGCAAGTATCTGCAAAACAGTCTCGATTTGCCTCTTGGCCTGTCAAGGCTAAAATATTTACTGTTTTGAACCAGACATTAATAGATTAGTTTTACAAAAACAAGGTCAAATGTCTCACTGGTTTTATATTGGCCTCATTTTTCTAAATTTTATAATAAAAAATATAAAGAAAGAAGTCTTATTATGTATATACACGAACTGTATTATATAATTTATATGCAGCCCAAGACAATTCCTCTTTAGTTGATGTGGCCCAGGAAAGTCAAAAGACTGTACACCCCTGCTTTATGCCTTTCCCTAGGTTTTTTTTTTTTTTTTTTTAAGTAGATTCTCTTTGCATGTGAGCAAGTCAAAATGCTCCTGTAGGATTAATAGCCAGAATATATAAGGAACTGAAACAGCTTAACATCAAACAAGCAACTCCAATAAAAAATGAGCAAAGGATCTGAATAGACATTTCTCAAAACAAGGCATACAAATGGTCAACAAGTATATAAAAATTGATCAATATCACTAATCATCAGAGAAGTACAACTCAAAACCACAATAAAATGTCATCTTATCCCAGTTAAAATATATGTATGTATCAAAATGTACAATTATTATGTATCAGTTAAAAAATCTTGAGAAAAAATAATTCCCCCTTGGAAGCAGTGCCCTATATGATCAGTGACACAAGAACTTGTGGCTTTCTTCAGTCAGTGCTTGGAATTATAAGAGTTATTGACCTCTGTTTCAATATCCAGTTTCATTTTCATTCTGTGTCTCGTTTATTTGGCTTTTGAAAAATACTGATTTCTTTTAAACTTGAATATTATATACAGTGTATTTTGAAAACTAAATTTGCACTTAGTCTGATGTCTTACTAGATAATGTCTAGCTCCCCATGAGAAAAGGGTTCTCTCTGCCAAGGGTTATAGAAGGCACTTTTACGTGCCTTCTTTCTGTCTCTTCTCCAAATCCCTTGAGACGATTGATGGGGGTCTCTATTTGCCCCAAATTGTGTAAGTGGCAATGTGTTATTTTTTTTTTTTTGAGTTGACGTCTCACTCCATCGCCCAGACTGGAGTGCAGTGGCCGCTTCCAGCCACCGCAGCCTCAACCTGCTGGGCTCCGGCGATCTTTCTGCCTCAGCCTTCCGAGTAGCTGGAACTACAGGCGCATGCTACCACACCCGGCTAATTTTTTTGATTTATGTAGAGATGAGGTTTCGCCTGCCCAGGCGGGTCTCGAACCCGCGGGCTCAGGCAATCCACTCACCTCAGCCTCCTAAGGCGCGGGATTACAGGCTGAGCCACCGAGCCCGGCTGCAATGTGTTATTAAACATTTCCTACAGTAGTCTAAATCAGGCAGTGCATGAAAGGATTTAGAGGCTAAATCCTATATATTGAAAATTTATCTTTAATTATTAATTCTGCACTGGAATAGAAGCTTTTCATAGAAATTGAGGGAAGTGTGTTAGTTCTTACTAACATCTAAGTGGTTTTTGTTGCCACAACATTCGTTGAATTTCCACACTAATTTTCTAGACTTTTAACAGAATGCAAATATCTTACCATAGACTGGTATAGTGGGCATCCCACAATGGCAAATTGCTCAGAGTTGGTCCTGATAGTGATAGGCTTTTCTCTTGTATTTCCCCTTTTGAGTACTTAGTTTACAAGACTGTAAACTGTCCGAGAGCAAAGACTATGATCTGCCTATCCCTACGTATCTGGTGCTTAGAACCATACCTGGCCATGGTGGTCACTCGGTTAATATTTGTCAAGTCAACAGGTGAATTTTTGAGGCTCATCATAGTGTAATAGAGTACTCCGTTGGAATTTAATTTTTCATGTTCTATCTCCAGCTTCCCTTTTACTGTGATTTTTGTCATTAACCTTCAGTGTTGTTAAGGTGAAGGATTTGTTAAGGTATCCTGATATGATTATTTTAGATGTATAATTATATACTGTCAACTTTTGATTCTTCCCTGGAGAAAATTTTCCCTCCCCCCTCTACTCTATTGAGGTCATCTTCCATTTCCTTGTCTGGTTGTCATCTGTTCTCTTCCTCTTTTTTTTAATCTAGCTTTTCTTATTTTTAGTGTTATCCCAAAAGCCTCCTCACTAGAGGTACTTCCACTGTGGAATCCTTTCCATATCCTGTTGACTTCTTTTAGCTGTAAGAGTCAGGGCAGAGAGATAATTTTGTGAAGGGATATGGCAAACCTACATCTTTGACACCTGCAATCCCAGTTTTCTGGTATGTTGGCTAGAGTGCAGGTATCTGCCCCAACTTTCTTTGGTACTTTATAAGGAGATGTCCATTGTTTTCATTTCAGAGAGGCAATGTCTGCATTGTGTTTGAGAGCACAGACTTGGCAGCCAAGCTTCTTTGGATCTAATTCTCATGGCAGTTTTCAGTGCCTCAGTTTTTCAAGCTATAAAAAAAATAGGACTGATAGTATATCTACCTCATAGGGTTTCACTTTGTAAAGTGCTGGACACAGTCAATGCCTGGATTATTAAAATTACTTGTGACTTGCTATTAGTGTTTACTGATTTCTGAGCTCTCACGGGTACTTCCTTTTTGCTAAATGTGCTGTGCTTATCTTCAGCAAACATTGTTGTGATCTGATTGTATATCTGTCTTCCCTGTGACTTTCTGCTCTTCAAGAGCAGGAACCACAGTTTATTATGTCTCCAGTGCCTTATGCAGTAGGTAGTCCATTCCTATTTGTGGAACTTGGAATTGAACTTGACGGCCATGGTTAGGGAGGCCTCTTCAGAATTTGTAACCTTGGAGATGCTTCTCTTGTTGTGCCTATAAGCTGGTGAATATGCAGAGTGAAAAGTGAGCTGAAAGGACATGAAAAAGGATGAAATCTGGTTGCCCCTTCTGAATCAAAGCAGAGCCAATATTCCAAGGTATAAAGATGGTCCAGTGTAGAACGAGAATTGCCCTGAGCAGTTAGCATGGTGGAAATCAGGAAAGGAAAGGTACATGTGGGAAAATAGTATGAAACATTAGTTCTAGAATAAAATTAAGAGACGTAAGGAGGTTTTTTGGGGTTTTTTTGTTTTTTGTTTTTTTAAGTGTGTTTTAGTCACTTGAGAAAATCTCAGTAGTTAAATGTTCAGAAAAGTGCTGCTGGAATGATTTCTTCTTTTTCTCCTCAGGATTTGACAGGATCTGAACTCTACACCCAGGCAGCCAGCCTCTTGCATCCTGTGGTTTATACTACTGCTGTCATTCTTCTTTTATGTCTTTTAGCTGTCGTTGTCAGTTACATATACCACCACAGGTAAGAAATAAAACTTGAAATAGATCCGTGGGCTATTCAGAGGACTTTGGTTTCACGTTTAATTAGGATAAAACTGAACTTGATACTATGCTGTCCTTTCAAAGTAAGCACAGTTACTTTAGAATACATCCTGGCCTTTTTTCCTCTGTGTCATTAGAGACATAAGCAATTAGTGCATTAGATGATGACTTCGATTGTTGCAGCATTCAATCAGTTTGCTGGGATTGCGTCTGGAAAAGAATGTGGGAAATATGTGCTGGGGGATGGGGGTAAGTTCCAGGGGCAGCAGGACGTGAGGTGAGGTGGAGGTTTGTTACCTGTAGAGGCACCTATGGAGGTGTCTCTATGATCAGACTGTGTTATTATTCTTATTTTATGATGTTTTACCTTCTGTGGTATTCTTTATTTTATAGATGGTATTTTTAAGAAAGTTTGTGGCATTGAAGCACGGGATGTGGTTTTTGTTAATTGGGGGCAAAGCTACAGAAACTTTATGGTAGAAAATAATGAACTAAAAGGATTTGCTAAACAGAAATTCACTTTAAAAATGTTTTCTACAATGTATTTTCCTGTTTAAGCTAGACATATATGGCATTTCTTGACATTTAGTTAAGAAACAAAAGGAGATTTTGATATTATAAAAAAAGAAAGACTTCAACATTTCGTTATGAAAGGCCAAGAAGAAATGCATTGGGTATTTAGAGCCATGCCAGTAGGTCAGGAAAAAGACCCATTGGCACATTGCAGACATCTCTAGGTAGCCAAGCAGGTGATCTAGTCAATTTTTAAGACATTGTAAGTGACAAAGAATCACATATTTCTTATCATGGAGAATTTGCCTAGCCCTTAGTGGGTATAGTGTTTCCATAAATGGCTTGTGTTGTTTTTTTTTTTAGTGCATAAGTTAAATGTTATGAAATTAGATTGAGGCCGAGTGCAGTGGTACAAGCCTATAATTTCAGTGTTTTGAGAAGTCGAGGTAGGAGGACCACTTGAGCCCATGAGTTCAAGACCAACTTGGGCAATATAGTGAGACCCCATTTCTACAAAAAATTAAAAAAATATGCTGAACATGAGGGCTCATGCCTATAGTCCTAGCTACTTGGGAAGCTGAGCCAAAGGATCACTTGAGCCCAGGGTTTTGAGGCTGCAGTGATCTGTGATAACACCACTGCAAGACTCTATCAGAGGGAGAAAGAGAGAGAGGAAGAGAACAAAGCTCTGTCAGAGAGAGAGAGAGAGAGAGAGAGAAGAAACTAGATTGAGTTAAGTGTTTTCTGATATCCTGTATGTGTGTGTCTGATAGTACATGTTTGTTAAATAAAATCTTTAAACATAGAACATTTAAATTAAATTTTACCTTTTATGTAACTTGTAGATGACATCTTCGTGTCCTCCTTCAAATGTACTAGACTAAATGTTAATATTTTTCTTCTTTTCTTTTTTTGACAGTTTGATTAGAATCAGTCTCAAGAGCTGGCACATGCTTGTGAACTTGTGCTTTCATATTTTCCTAACCTGTGTGGTCTTTGTGGCAGGAATAACCCAAACCAGAAGTGCCAGCGTCTGCCAAGCAGTAAGTCAGAGTGAAAAATTGAAATGGAAAAAAACATTGGTATTAGAAAGTAATTTAGTATGTTTCATTAACTATAAAAAGGGAAATGTTTTTTTAAAATCTTTTCTTTAAAGTTAATTCTAATGCCTGCCGTTTAAGCAATTTATCAATATACCTCAAGTTTTGAACTCTCATTTCACAACTGAATTTAAAACTTAAATAGCTTATCTGTTTACCATTGGGAATTCGATGTTACCTGTTAACTATGCCTAATATTTAATTTGAAAAAATTATGAAGTCCTAGGCTAGGCAGCTCATGCCTGTAATCTCAGCATTTTGAGAGACTGAGGCAGGAGAATCTCTTGAGCCCAGAAGATTAGTACCAGCCTCGGGCAATGCAGGGACAAAAATTTAAAAAATTAGCCAGGTGAGGTGGCATGCATCTATAGTCTCTGCTACTCAGAAGGCTTAAATGGGAAGATCACCAGAGTCCAAAAGTTTGAGGCTGCCATGAACCAGGATCATACCACTGCACTGCACTCCAGCCTGGGTGACAGAGGTAGACTCTGACTGAAAATAATATTTTTTTTTTTTTGAGTTGGAGTTTTACTCTGTCGCCCAGACTGTAGTGCAGTGCCGCTCCCGGCCACTGCAGCCTCGACCTGCTGGGCTCCGGCGATCCTTCCGCCTCAGCCTTCCAAGTAGCTGGAACTACAGGCGCATGCTACCACACCCGGCTAATTTTTTGATTTATTGTAGAGATGAGGTCTCACCAAGCTGAAGCTGTCCAGGCGGGTCTCGAACCCGCGAGCTCAGGCAATCCACTCACCTCAGCCTCCCAAGGCACGGGATTACAGGCTGAGCCACCGAGCCTGGCTGAGAAGTAACATTTTTTAGCTGTAGAATTTTAAAAATTATTTCGTCTATTAATCAAACAATAAGAATTAGAAAAAAGATTTAACTCTAAGATGTGAAAATAAGGAACTTATTAGGTTTGGTAATTATGAAGAATTTTAAAAACTCAGCACTTATTTTCAAATAAATTATTTTATATGTAGCCTTAGCAGTGTTCTTGTAGTATACATACAAAAATGGAAACTCTTTAATATATATGAATAGGAAGTAAATAACAATTTATTTTTATGTGTGTATATTGTTTTTCATATGCATGATAGCAAGTAATTAAAAGTTCAGATGGCCTGGATTTGGGTATCAGTTTCCTGTTTACTATGTTTTCATGGGCAATTTCAAATTGTGGCAAAAAATGTATACATAACATGAAATCTGTCAATGTTTCATTCCATAGTACAATGTAGTTAACTCTGTGCACAGTGTTACAAAGCAGATATCTAGAACTTTTCATCTTGCATGACTGAAACTCTATATGCATTAAACAATAACTTCCCATTTTCTTCCCCCCTACTCCTGGTAGCCACCATTCTACCCTCTGCTTCATGAGAAAATACCTCATGTAAGTGGAATCATGCAGTATTTATACTTCTGTGACTGGCTTATTCATTTAGCATTATGTCCTCAGGGTTTATCCATCTTGTAGAATATGACAATTTCCTTCTTTTTGTGGCTGATTAATATTTCATTTTATGTGTATACCACATTTTCTTTATTTGTCACTGATGGACATAGAGGTTGTTTCCACCTCTTAGCTGCTGTGGAAAGTGCTGCCATGAACATGGGAGTGCAAAAATCTCTTTAAATTTTGGTTTCCATATTTAACTTTTCTGTGCTTCAGTTTTCTCATCTGTAAATTGGAAATGATAATTGGATTGTTGGGTGGTGTGATTTCTTTTTATTTAAAAAAAATTTAATTAATGACATAAATTACTAGAATAGGAAAGTTTAGCCATGAGTAACGTAAGTTAATATACAGAAGTTTGCTATTAGTATGCAGAATTGGAACTATGAAAGACAACGAGAAGGTATTTATATAGTATCAAAGACTATCAAATACCTAGAAGTAATAAAAGATGTTCAAGATTTATAGGTAAAATTAAAATAGGTATTAAAGAAAACCTAAATATATTGAAGGATATACTAGGTCTAAGATTAGGAAGATGTAGTATCAGAAAGGTGGCAGTTCCTTCTGAATTAATCTATAGGTAAGAGTGGTATAAAGAGTGGTACATTGGAGACTTAGAAGGGGGAGGGCAGGAGTAAAGTTTGAAAAATTACTTATCAGGTATAATGTGTGCTAGTCGGGTGATAGGCACACTTAGAGGTCCACACTTCACCATTATACAATTATTCCATTGTGGAAAAAAAAAAATTTGAACCACTAAAACTGTTGAAATAAAAAAAGAATAAAAAATTAATCTGTAGACTAAAAAAGAATGTTTTCATGAAATCCATTGCTCTAGTTTGGGTATTTGACGCTCCAAATATCATGCTGAAATTTCATCCCCAGTGTTGAAGGTGGGGCACAATGGGAAGTGTGTGGGTCATGAGAGCAGACCCTTCATGAGAGGCTTGGTGCCATCCTTGCTGTAAGGAGTAAGTTCTTGCTTTATTAGTTCCCATGAGAGTTTTCTGAGAGCTGGTTGTTAACAAGAGCCTGACACTTTCCCTCCCTCTCTCTTGCTTCTTTGCACGCACAGCTTCTTCTTTGCCTTCTGCCAGGAGTGGAAGCAGCTTCAAGCCCTTACCAGAACCAGATGCTGGCACTATACTTCTTACATAGTCTGAAAAACTATGAGCCAAATAAACTTTCCATTATAAAATACCCAGCCTCTAGTATTCCTTTATAGCAACACAAATGGACTAAGCCACTCAATAAGATGACCTTTAAGTTTATGTAAAAGCAAAGGGCCATAGAAAGCCAAGACACTTCCAAAAAAAAAGAAGAACAGAGCCAGAAGGCTGTCTTACTCGTCATCAGGGTTAATGAGGCAGTAGAAATGAAAACAGTGTGGCCTTATTTGTAGGGATAAATGAAATTGTAGGGATAGATGACCAACATGATGGAATAGAGAGTTCAGCAGCAGACCCATGGAGGATTTTGTTATGTGAGTGTAGTTGCATGCTTCATCATCAGCCAGGAAAGATGGACCACTGTTCAGTAAATGGAGCTGGGGAAAATCCATTTGGAAAAATACTTAAATGGATCCATACCTCATGCCATATTTTCATAAGTCAACTCCGGCTGGTTTAAAACTTACATGCCCAGGCCAGAATGTTAAAATTCTTAGAAAATGTTGTAGACCTTCAGATAAGGAAGAATTTCTTAAATAAAACAGTGGCAGGCATTCACTAGAAAAGAGGTAAATTTCACTAAAAATGAGAACTTTTGTTTATTAAGAGCCCTTCCTTCAAGTGGAATGAAAAAGCAAATTATACATTGGAGGAAGCCATTTGCAGTATGTACAACTGACAGAGCATGAGAATAAAAACATGAATTAATAAGAAGGCCACAACAACTCAGTACAAAAGATAGCAAGAGAATGGATGGGCATTTCTTAGAAGAGTGAGCACACAGGGCCAGCACACATGAGCAGAGGTGTTCAACATCATGGGTGATCATGGAGATGCAAATTAAGACAATTAGTTACCATTTTATGCCTTTTCTGTCATCAGAAATTAAGCCTGACAATGCCAAGTCTTGATAACATGTGGATCCATGGGATCCTTTATAAATAGTTGATGGGAGTATAAGTGAATGTACCTGGAAGAGGGATCAGCTTCTAAAGTTAAGCATTCACATACCCTAGAACCCAGCGGGCCCACTCCTGCCTCAGAGAATAACTTTGCCCATGTGCATATGAGTATGCACATGGATATAAATATTCATAGCAGCACTATACCCAATAGCACAAACCTGGAAGCAACCCAAATGCCTAGAGTGACCAGATAAACTATGGTATTAGACAAGAATCGAAACTAATTAATTATAGCAATGCAGAACAACATGAATGAGTCTTGAGTGAAAAACATAAGTCGCACAAATTACATTCACCTTTTTTTTTTTAAAGGTAAAAATGGGGCAACCCCCTCAGGTCCCTTCCCACTGTGGGAGCTTTTCTGTCCTCTCAAGAAAAGCTGCTTTAAAAAAACAAACAAACAAAAGGTAAAAATGACTAAAGTAAATAGCAACCTTTAAACAAAAATGGGTAGGTACAATAAGACTCTATAAAAGAAAGCAAGTGAGTGATGAACATAAGATGTAGGGTGATGATGGTACATAGGATATAGGGGGATGGTTAGTTTGAATGAGGGGTCAGGTTATTGCCAATGTCTTGCCTTTTGTCTTGCTGGTAGATCATTGGATACTTACTATTAACAATAACTAATTAAATAACTGACTAAAGGCAGGCCATGCTTGCCCATCATTAGAATGTATCATGACCTTTAGGCTTATGATTAATTCAGTATTATATACCTGAGATTCAATTTGAAATGTGTGTGTATAAGAATTGTTAGAGGATTAAATGACTGAGGTGTCTCAAGAATACTAAGCATATAGTAACTGCTATAAATGTTATTTATTACTACTATTAGTATTATTGATAAAATTCCTCTCAGCTGTGTAGTACATTTCTCTGTTTTAGGCTGCTACTATACATTTGGAAACAAACTTTTATTTGGAGCCTATAAGAAGTCAGATGATGGGGCTCAGATCAACTAAACATGTGCAGAAAATAGTGTTTCTGTGTTCTTAATTTTTCTCCCCTTCTTCATGTGGCTGACTCCCACTTACCTTACAGGTGTCACTTTACTGTCACTGTTTCAGAGACACTATCCCTTCCTCTCCCCCCCACTGTTATTCTGTGGTCTTTACTAAAATTTCGTGAAGCCTACAAACTTTATAATTTACTATTTATTGTCTCTGAACTCTAAGCTCCCCAGACTCCAAGTTCTATGAGAACAAGAATGATATCAGTTTGATTCGCCCGTGTCTATCCAGTCAGCACAAGATCTGACCTCGTCAGTGCTGAGCAAATGTTTATTAGGTGAATGAACAAAAAGAAGCCTCTGTTTGCAAATGGTAGAAATTATTCAGACCTGGAGCTATTGTGAGCACAGACTCTGTTAGAAGAGTACTCAGCACACACTGGCAGTAATGGTCTCAATTTTAATCTAAAAGTATGCATTGATTTCATGAAGCAGACACATACATTTGCAACCCTAAGGAAATGACTAGAAAGAGGCCATTGAAAAAATGACTGCCTTTCATTGTCTTAGATGGAATTTTATACCATTTCTAAATTGAAAAGGAGAGGAATTGCACTGACTTTTTAGGGCCTCTAGAACATATGCCCATTAGGTAAGGGTTTACAAAAGAAAAGGGAAAGGCGGGTCTCTAGATGTTTCTGCTATTGTTTTCTTCTGTTTTGACAATGTCCTTCCCACCTATGAAAGATATAACATCATTCCTGTATTCAGACTCAGGCATCACTTGTTTTACTTTGCCGTTGTGTAATACTCAGTTCAGGTAATAGCTGAGAGGAGAGTGGGAGAATGCAAAAAGGACTGGCCTAAGATTCCAGGTACTCATGGGTAGGCTCTAATTCTGTGTCTACCTGAACAGCTTATATTACTAGTCACTTAATGTTTCCTCTAAAAATGTTGGGTCAAGTCCAGTTAAATGAAATGTTAAGGTACTTCCATCTCAAAAACAGAGCCCTCACGTATATTTATGTTTTTTATGTGTGGCTTTGTATAGGCCTATAATCTGTGTAGTTGTCTCCCTCTTTTAAGCTCATATATTTTATGACCATTGTGAATGATTCTAACTAAATAACTAACCAAATATTAGTTTCTTCCCCAGAGTGACTGGTTGAGGTTATTAAGGTGCCCACCAGCCAGGTATATCCCACTCTTTAGGCACTTCCTGTGGCCTTTAACTCTTTTGCAAGAGTAGCTGAAGGAGAACTAAGTTGAGTGATATCTTCCAAGGGCTGTTGACTCAAGGTCGGAAGGGATTGTGTTCTGGTTCATGATGTGCTGCCAAATAATTGGTTGTTAATTTTTTGGTCCTTGGTTTCCTTAGCTAGCAGTAAAATGATTCTGCTGGATCTTATCTAAGATACCTTGTTGCTCTACCACTTTGTGATTGAATCAGTTAAATATAGTGCCAGCTACCCTTGTTAGATGTCCTTGAGATCTGTTATCTAGAGGATTGTTGTAATGGCACAAGAAACACGTTGGGAAAAGTCTAATCAGTGAATATTAAAGAGTTTCCTACTTGCCAACTCCTGCAAAAGTGTTATCTTAACTTTCATGTTAACCTTGGGAATTAAACTGAGTCATAGAGAATTGAAGTTACTTGCCCCAAATCACTAGGGCTGTGAGGTGGCAGATGCATTCTTCAAATGCTGGTCTGTTTGACTCTGAGTGACCCTCAGCCCCCATCATTGTGCTTTACTATTTAGTGGGGGCCAGCATGGTACAGGGAGAGGGCAAGGGCTTTGGAAACCAGCTATCTTGAGTTTGAATCGTAGCCCTGCTACTGACCACGTGACCTCTGGTGGATGATTTAACTTCTTTCAGCTGTGGTCTGCATGTTCATATCTCAAGGTTAATGACACTGGCTGGATGGTGATGCTAGGATGATAAAGTGAAATCATATACAGAAAGACATTTTTGGATACATAGCATGCATTCAATAATGGAAGAAATGATTTTTAAAATTTTTACATTTTCATTTTATTTATGATTATATTCATCATAAAATTAATTTTATTTGTACACAATTGCTATGCATGATGCACTATTGTAAGTTTATTGGTGGTTAAAAATGCTCCATTTGTGAGAGTTTATAATTAGGTAACATACCTGTAAAGTGAGACTTTTTAGAGTAAAACCCTCTCTAATAGATTTTAATTTTTCCTTTTTTTCTAGTTTTTATGGAATATTTAGTGATTTGCTTGCATGGCTTTGTTTATCAGATGTCATTAAACTCCTAAAATTCCACTATTGGTTAATAATCATTTAGCTGAAAGGCTTCAGTATCTTTAAGAGTGAACATTTTTCTGTAAATAAAGAAATGCCATAGAAAACACTTCAAAGCCTAACGATGGGGTTTTTCCCCTCAGAGAACTCTTCCACTGACACCTCCTGTGGAAAATATTTTTAACCTATACTTTTAACTTACATATTTTAAAGCCCTATCTCATTCTTTTGACCCTTGTGTCAGAGACAACTTCAGCAATAGTAGAGCTGACCATTTTGAGTCAGTATCAGTGATTGGTCTGGAATTTATTGGTCTCCATGCACCAAATTCACTTATATTATTTTTACTTACAGTATTTGTTGTGACTTCAGATAGCTCAAAGGGTTATTTTATGCTTTCTGTTCCACTTCTATCTATAAATTTTGCTTTTACTGTACAGCCAGCAAAACTAATAGGAACCAAGGAGCTACTTTTCTCTTCTGACTTTTCTAGTTGGACCAAACTGGATCCACCCTCCCAGAATGTATGGAATCATTGCAGGCTCTGCCTGTATGGTGACTACCCTGGTTTTCCCTGCAAAATAAGACTTAGGCTTATGTGTCACCAAGTTTTAGTTACATATTGGTTCTTGTTAAAATAAGCTCTGGGTAGCAGTGTACATAACTTTATTGTGACCCTCTGATTTTCTTGATCCATCCCTTTAGAATGAGCCTTATTTTTCTTGGAGATTTTCTGGTTTTTAGACACAGGGTCTTGCTATGTTGCCTAGGCTCTAGTGTAGTGGTGCAATCAAGTGGTGTAGCTTCGAACCCCTGGGCTCAAGCAGTCCTCCCGCTTCAGCCTTCCAGTTAGCTAGTACTGCAGGCACACACCACCATGACTGGATAATTTTTAAGTTTTTTGTGCAGGCAGGATCTTACTCTGTTGCCCAGGCTGGTCTTGAACTTCTGACTTCAAATGATTCTCCCACCTTGGCCTTCCAAAGCACTGGGATTACAGGCATGAACCACTGTACCTGGCCATTGATTTTCATTAACAGAATTTTAGCTGTAATAATTGTGTAAGAAGAAATGATAAAAAGATAGCAAGTAATTAATTAAAACTGGATTACGCCTATGGTGCTCCAGTGACACAAGGCATTTATTTTTCTTAAACTAAAAGTTAAGCCTCTCTTATTCCCTCTCATATCTTCATCTAGAATTTTATCCTCAAATAGAATTGCTTCATACACAGGTCATCTGATAAACATGCCCCTATCATCTCTCTGGAAAGAAACTCAACTAGTATAATCACATATATTATAATTATCCTGGATTTGTTGAGGTATATCCAGGTATTGTGTTAGCTCAATCTCTACTAAGCCACTAGATATGGCTATTGATAATTAAATGAGGAAAGCTAGTTTCAGAGAGGTCACATTATTTTCTCAAAACCACACCCCTAGTAAGTAGTAATAATGGTATTCTTGCTAATTGCTTATCACATACTAGGAGATGTGCTAAATGCCATATGTGGACCATCTCATTTAACCTCACAGTCTTTGTGTATTAGTTTTTGTTCCCAAGTGAGAAAGCTGGTACTGAAGGTGTTATGTGACTTTACTCAGGGAACCCAGCAGTTAAGAGGTGGAAGCCCAGTTTTAAAACCAAGTAAATTCCCAATTCATCCTCTTAATCATCAATACTGTGCTCTCTTACTGCTACAGTGTATACATGCTTTGAATTAGAACTCAGGGCTCTTATTCTGAAACATACTCTCTGTGTGCTTGACTTTTACCATCTAGTTACTTTTGTTTTCTGCGTTCCCCTTCTTAAAATAGGAGTTATAAACAACTCGATTTATAATGTCACATTTATGAAAAACATAACCTTTGGTCTAATGTTGTCAAGGAGCTAATTTTGTGCTGAATTATTCTTAATGAGAGGATTTTTTTTTTTTTTTTTGGTTTATATATTCTTCAATCTTCCTTGTAGGTTGGGATAATTCTTCATTATTCCACCCTGGCCACAGTACTATGGGTGGGAGTGACAGCTCGAAATATCTATAAACAAGTCACCAAAAAAGCGAAACGATGCCAGGATACTGATGAACCACCACCTCCACCAAGACCAATGCTCAGGTATCTAATATCTTTGTTGCATTGTCTTAAATGTTAATTAAATACTTTGTTTGCTTTCATTGAAGCATAGTCATACACTATAACCAAAAACTGCTCAGTGAATTTTGGGAAATAAAAGAATGGACTTGTAAGCCAGACTGCCTGGTTTTGAATGTGGGTTGTACATTTTCCAGCTACAAGTCTTCACTTAACTTCTCCACCCTCTATGAGCCTTCCTCGCTTATCTCAAAAGGAGGACTGATTCTACCTTACAGAAATGTAATAAATGAGTTAATGGACTAGAGCACTTAAGATGGCATTGGCCATATAACAGGCTCCATGAAAGTGTCAGTTGTTCTCATTTCCTTCAGGTCATATGTCATAGGTTTTAATCTACTCAAGCATATATCAATTTAATTATCCTGTACAAAGGACAAAACGTATTTGGAGTATAACCTTCCTATCCATTATAATAAGAAAAACTGTAAAAGGGTTATCATGCTTGGTTGGGAAAAATCTATCAATAATGACCGACTTTACTGAAGACCTGATATATAACTGGTCTTGGGTTAGGGACTTAAAGAAGACCTCCTTACTTTTGCGGAGTTTACAGTCTAAGGGAGGAGGCAGGCACAGGAAGAACTACTATAGGCTGTGTGAGAAGTATAGTGGAGATATGTTCTTTGAAAGTTCAAAGAAAAGAGCCATTAATTTGGGGGGCATGGTAGACTGTTAGGACATGCCGGACTACTGTCATGAACCTTATGTTAAGGCAGAGTGGGGAGGTGGCTCTCCAAATAAAAGTGTAAGCTGAGGAGATATTGAGAAATGTAGTGTGGCTGGAGCCTAGGGTGGGTTGATGTAGAGTAGTAGGAATTCAGGGTGAAAGCTGGATTTGGGACCATTTGGAGACTCTATTAAAATATAGGCAACCATGAAGATTTTTAATTTGGGGGTAGCCTGGCATGGTGTCATTTTGGAAGACTAGCCAAAGCTTCATTTTGGAAGGATAGCCATAGCACTAGTATGGAGTATAAATCAGAATACTCGAGAATAAGGAATTCTACTTAGAGTGGATTTATGTGTATGGTAGTATGTAGGGGTCCTGTTTCAATCTTCTGCATGCGGTCAGCCAATTTTCCCAGCACCATTTACTGAATAGATTCTCCTCTCCCCAGTGGTTGTTTTGGAGACTTTGTCAAAGATGAGTTAGTTGAGGAATTGAGGCTTTGCTTCCAGAATCTCTATCCTGTTCTATTAGTCTATATGCCTGTTTTTGTACCAATACCAGGTTGTTTTGATTACTGTAGCCTTATATTAAAGTTTGAAGTCTGGAAGTGTGATATCTCCTGCTTTGTTACATGCATCGTTACCAGAGCCTTTCAGCAACGTCTGTTTTGCAAAATACTTGCACCTGCTCAGGTATGCTACTTTTGCAATTAGAAGTTATAAATATGAGAGCACTTCGCACCTCTGAACTGTTCCCTGAACTTTCTTGAATATACAGACAGTAAAAATGTACACCCTGAAGACAGTTGCTTTGTAGATATATAATTCTTGTTATGAATGCAGATGACTTTTGCCAAAATACCATATTCTAGTCTGAATTTTGCCAATTTTGACAAGAATATTATCCCCATCCCAGATGGCCCATGATGAGGTAAATTGCCTAGCAAAACTGTAGTGATTTAATAAAAAAGTGAATAGATAGCCTATTGAAACAAAATAGAAAGCACAAAATTAGACTTGTATGTAGAAGAGAACTTGATATACGTCAAAGGTTACACCACAAATCAGTGGGAACAGGAAGGACTGTTACCAGAAGATGTTAGAGAAACTGTTTCACAATATAAAGAAAAATCTATACAGTGAGTTCTTACTTAAAACCATGAACAAAATAGCTTCCAAATGAATTAAAATATGGCCTGGTGCAGTGACTCATGCCTATAATCTCAACACTTTGGGAGGCCAAGGCAGAAGCATCACTTGAGGCCAGGAGTTCTCTAGTAGCCTTGGCAACATAGTAAGACCCTATCTTTACCCTTCCCCCAAAATGTGACTGATGAGTACACTTAAAACACAGACTTCTCCGCCTCTATACAATGCATCCATGTAACCAAAACGATTTGTACCCTCCTAAAGCTATGAAAATAAAATAAAATAAATAAAAATAAATGTGAAATGTAAAACTATAAAAAGTTAACAGAATATAGAAAAATATTTTGTGACCTATGTGCAGGGAAAAGACTTAGCCAAAATCCAAAAGTACAAATCATAAGGTGAAGAAAATATAATGAATTTTATTGTCATTAAGGATTTCTGTTTAATAAAAGATACTATGAAAATGTTAATGACACATAATAGGTTATGAGGAGATATTAACAATATTTTAAATCAACAAGGAACTAATGGTTAGCATCCCAAAGGAACAATTACAATAACCAACAAGAAAAAAAAAAGAAAATCAATAGAAAAATGAGTAAACTATATGAACTGGCAATTCATAGAAGAAAAAACTCAAAAGAATGTGAACTATATGAAGAGATGCTCAAACACATTTTTTTTAATGTAGAGAAATACAAGTGAAAACAAAAGGGAACATTTAAAAAACAAAGCAGGATGCTACTTTATACCTATAAGATTTGGGAAAAAATAAAATGTTTGATAATGTCAATCATTGGCATGAATATGGGAATCTCCTGGACTGTTGATGGGAGTGTAGACTAGTATAACCTTTCTGAAGAGCAACGTGGTAATGGTTAGTCAAATGGAATAATGGAGTCAAATAAACCCTATGACTGAGTGATCTGGTACCTGGGTACATATCCCAGACTTTCTTACACAGGTCCACAAGAGGACATGTACAAGGATGTTAATCTCAGAGCTGTTTGTAATAATAGTAAGCTAGCAAAATTAGAAAATTGAATTAATAAAGATACAGTTCAAAACAAAAGAATAGGGAGATTTATGAAACCAAGGAGAAACAAAAAAAAGCCAAAACACCACCATTAAAAATTATAAACAAGGCCAGGCTCAGTGGCTCAGGCTGTAATCCCAGCACTTTGGGAGGCCGAGGGGAGTGGATTGCCTGAGAGACTAGCCTGGGCAACTTGGCGAGTCCTCGTCTCTACAATAAAATAAAAAATAGCCGGGCATGGTAGCGCGTGTCTCTAGTTCTGGCTACTTGGAAGACTGAGGCAGAAGGATCGCTGGAGCCCAGAAGGCCGATGCTGGATGGCCACGAGCATGCGTGCCACTGCCTGGTCGAAGGAGTGAGACTCCAACTCAAAAAAAAAAAAAAATTATTATAAACAAATTAAAAACAGCATAGAACAAAACAATCACAGCTGAAAATCAAATCACTGGCCTAGAGAAAAAGACACAAGACCACCACCGGAGATGCATAATCAGAAAAAGAGATTGAAGAAATTATATAAAAGATTGTAGATAAAGAAGACAATGAAGCAGGAAATGTATTCATATATAAGAGATTTTTAAAAAATTTTCATAAATGTAAGAAATAATGCAATCTGCAATATGAAAAAGTATACAGATTATCAACATATACACATGTTCTAGTTGAGTTATGAATTTAAGAACAAAAAATTCTTCATGTGTACATTTCAATAAATCACTACATGAGGAAAAAGACTGTATTCAGACTTCTGATAACAGAAGAAAATGTGGCAATAGCTACAAAAGGCAAAGAGAAAGACAGCTCAACCTCCGGGTACAATATTCAGTCAAGTCGATAGATGAAAGGCAGGCGTCCTCGGGTCTCACTGAACTGGGAGAATACCGCGAGTCTCTGCAAAATATATGGGATGACAGAATCTACTCAACCTAAAGATGAAAGTGGAAATCTTAAAATTTTTTAAAAAAGGAATTTAGCAAACACAATCATAAAAATACATATTAAAATTGTTAAATGAATGCATTTTCTCACATTATTTTTTCATTGCAAATATTTAAGTGTTGCCCCACTTAAAGATAAGTGAAACATGTTCTATGTACAAATGTGAAAAGGATTGTTGCTCTGCTCTGTAAAAAGATTGTTAGTAATATGCTACAAAACGGTTGTAAAATAAAAATGAACACTTTTTTTTTCAAAACAAAGTTGATAGTTTAACAGAAGAAAGAAATATTGATAAAATGACTGGGAGTGAATATTGAATACATATATGAATGGAGATAAGTCAACCAATGTAGACATTTTGATCATAGAACAGAATGCATATGCTGCAAAACTTGACAAATTAACAGTGTAAGCTAACTAATAAAATAACAAAAGGAGAAATATAATTGGGGACAGGGAGAAGAAGTGTACTAAACGCTTCATACTTCATAATGAGGAGTCATTAGACATTGTAAATTTTCTAAGTCATGAAAGAGTTCAGGATAATATATGAATTTATAAAAGTAATCAGAAGAAGAACTAAAAGCAGACCTTTTGAATTATCAGAAAAAATATATAGAAAGAGAAAGAGGGCAAATCAAATATAATATATAAAATATAAGAGGAAATAAAGCATTATTAATTTTAAAATAAGATAAAAAGCAGACTATGCATATATGTCCTATCAATAAATATAAGTAGGATAAATACAACATTTAAAATTCACGATTGGTCAAAAAACAAAACCCAGTTCTTTTTGTGTTGGAGAGTTATATATTAAGCAGACTCAGGAGGGAGGAAAATATACCATAAAAATGATATGTATGCTTTATCCTATATTATTTTTTAATAAAAAGTTGGTGTTATAATATTAGTGACAATAGGTTGGATTAAGGAAGACCATATACTACATGGAAAATTACATACTTTTTTTCTGAATTTGAACTTAAGTATGTATCTTTTTTTTTTTTTTTGAGTTGGAGTCTCACTCTGTCACCCAGGCTGGAGTGCAGTGGCACACTCAAGTCACTGCAGCCTTGACCTGCTGGGCTCAGGTGATCCTTCAGTTTCAGTCTTCCAAGTAGCTGGAACTACAGGTGTGCGTCACCATGCCTGGCTAATTTTTTGATTTATTGTAGAGATGAGGTCTTGCCAAGTTACCCAGGCTGGTCTCGAACCCATGGGCTCAGACATCCTCTCACCTTGGCCTCCCAAAGTGCTGTGATTATAAGTATGTATCTGAATGCAAACAGCAATGATCTATTTTGAAAGAGAAAAAAAATTAAAGAAAAATGGAAATATTATTTAATTAATTTGTTAAAAATTACACCTTTGATTTAAAAACAGAAGCTGATACTTTTCTTTCTTCACCAAGATGCTAGAATCTAAGCTTGCACTTTGACTTAAAATGTGCAATATAGAATTTACTATGGCCCTGAGTATTTTACCTGAGTGTGATATTAATTTACATGATTATATAATTGAAATAAGTCATTCAAAAGTGCAGCTGCTTCTAAAAATGATAGTCTTTGATTTGTATATTTGGAATAACGTTACCTAGAGATATTATGAAATTACCTTGTTCCAATGTTTTCAGTGCTTTGCTACATGGTGGTTCAACAACCCACATTTGTAATTCATTTACACCACCTATATTAACTAACAAAGACAAACTGCAAAAAAAAAAGTTAATTTATTTCCATAGCTTTAAATCAAATGTCCTATTTGGGAATTGATTCTTCACTTCTTTGATTTTTGAAAATATAGTTTTATGGTAATTACTCTGATTTCTGAAGACAGTTTTTAGCATGAGAAAATGTTCATTATAAGTGAATTTTCCAAAGGCTAACAGCAAATGAAATCACACATTTGTGGAATTATTCACTGAGAAATATTAAGAATATCTAGAGGAACTATAACACTAGCCTGCCCCTCTCTATCCCCCCCAAAAAGCCAGTTGGTCTTCTCTGCTGAGGAAGAAATTGTTTTCTGTAGATGACATGTATAAATCACTTATTTGTTCCTATCTTTAGCAAAAATTACAACTCCATATAGCCACACAGTACAAAAGATCAGTGCATTGTGTACAACTCTTCAAGCAAAGCATTAAGTTATCTCTGATTCAAATCAGAAAACTCATAGAACCCACATTTCGAATTACTTCTGTGGCAGGTTGCATTATAACTCTTTAGCACAAAGTGAGCCTTGGTGAATGATATGTTCAATATACACAAGATCCTCCTCTTTGTAAAAATTTGTCTTTTTGGACCTATTCTGGCAATCAGTGTGATTCCATGAACACAGTCTCTAGTCATACTTAATTTTGACCAGTGTGCATTTAACTTTTCAAGACTGCTCTCAATGCAGCATCCATGGAGCAATAATTAGAACAGTCAAATTAAGATTGGGTTTTGTCCTGCTACATTGTCTCTATAGATTTTGGTTTTCTGACAATTTGAGAGATTTTGTGATTTTCTGCTATTATTTAATAAGCCCTTTGTTTAAACCGCTAGCATGGATTCTGTTGTTGGTAAGTAAGAACTCTGACTAATACCTGAAAATGGTTGCAGGCATCATATCTTCACAAAAATCCAAACCCGAGTTTGATTATCTTAAAGTGGGAAGGCAGTGAAGATGTAATAGGAAATAATGGGACACTGAATAGGAAATAATGGGACACTGTGGTCTGAGAAACAATGACAAATCATTACCTAACTTATCCCCTGTGCTTATCTGAAATGAAAGGCCTATTAAAGATACAGCTTTGGTGGCCGGGAGTGGTGGTTCATGCCTGTAATCCCAGCACTTTGGAAAGCCAAGGTGGTAAGATGGTTTGAGCCCAGGAGTTTGAGACCATCCTGGGCAACATAGCAAGACCTTTTTTGGGGGGGTGGGGAGGGGAGGGTTCTCTATTTTTAAAAATAAACAAATTATATATATATATGTGTGTGTGTGTATATATATATACAGCTTTGAGGGAACTAGTGAAAAAAATGAAAACAACAAAAATGTCTTGCAGCAATAGCGCTTTTGACTACTACCAACACACGTGTGCTTCTTAACCCTAATTTGATGTATATTGACTTCAGATAAAGAATTAGTATTCCTTGGAATGTATGAATCCCATGGCTTGGTGTTGTAAAAATATAAAGGAAGGTCTAGAAAATCCTTTTGTCCAGAAAGAAAGAAAAAGTTTTTTTTAGTAAATCAATGGACCTAGGATAAGGACAGATAAATCAAATTAAAGGTCTCCTAATGGGCAAGTTTTAATGATTAAATAATTAATAGTATAGATGTAGGCTGGGCTTGATGGCTCAGCCTGTAATCCCAGCACTTTGGGAGGCTAAGCGAGTGGATGGCCTGAGCCCGTGGGTTCAAGACCAGCCTGAGCAACTTGGCGAGACCTCATCTCTATAATAAATAAAAAATTAGCCAGGTAAGGTAAGGTGCGTCTGTAGTTCTAGCTACTTGGAAGGCTGAGGCGGAAGGACTGCCAGAGCCCAACAGGTCGACGATGGGGTGGCTGTGAGTGTGCCACTGCACTCCAGCCTGGGCGACAGAGTGAGACTCCAATTCAAAAAAAATAGTATAGAAGTAATGTAACAGCAGAGTGAAAATAATAGAACTTTTAATTTATTTCAATAAATAGGAGAGTGGCCGGGTGCAATGGCTCACATCTGTAATCCCAGCACTTTGAGAGGCTGAGGTGGGAAGATCACTTGAGACCTGGACAACATAGTGAGAATCTAGCTCTACAAAAAAAGAAATTATATAAAATAAATTAATAGGAATATGTGTGTGTGTGTGTGTGTGTGCGTGTATGCATTCATATGTCCCTATATATATGAAAGTGTTTCAGTCCTATCTTTCTGTGTAACAAATCACCCCTCTCCAAAACTCGGTGGCTTAAAACAATAATCATGAGTTACTGTTTACAATTTTGCAGCTTGGGCTAAGTTCAGCTGGTATGGCCCATCTTTGCTCCATCTGATATGGCTGGAACGTCAAACAAGGGCAGGAGGATTCCAGTTGACTTGACTCACATATCTGATGCTTCAGCTGGGGTAACTGAAATGGCTTGAGGCTGCCTGGGCCTTCTCTCTCCACATGGGTTTCTCATAATTTATTTGTCTACCTCAAATTCCTTTACACAGTGGGCTAACCCAACAGGGAGAAAATGGAAGCTGCAGCATCTTTTAAGGCCTGGGCCCAAAAGTTACTCAGTAAAGTTCTGACTACATTCATCAAAGCGAGTTACAGGACCATCCCAAATTCAATAGGAAAAATAGACTCCATCTCTTAATTATAGATAACAGCGTGTGTATACAGGGCTGGGAGGAATTATTGGGGTCCAGCTTTGCAGGCAATCTATTATAACCTGCCTTCTGGCTACAATTCATGCCCTTCTGCCTCACAGCAACCCGTACAAAATACACTCCTTCCCAAGACCCCCAAAGTTTCATTCATTTTTGATGTCAGGCTCGAATACCAAATATCACTATCTGAATACAGACCTGGATGTGAATGAAACTCCTCAGGTATTGCTCCTCTTGTTCTGAAGACCTGTGAAGTGAAATGAAAGAAGTTTTTGCATCTTGGACATCCAATATGCAATGGTGAGACAGAGATAAACTGATGCAGTAGATACTCCCATTAAAAAGGGAGAGAAATGGCTGCGCATGGTGGTTCATGTCTGTAATTCCAACACTTTGGGAAGCCAAGGAGGAAGGATCAGTTGAGCTCAAAAGCTCAAGACAAGCCTGAGAAACATAGCAAGACCTTGTCTCTACAAAAAACAAAACAAAACAAAAACACAACTATCTGGTTGTGGTGGCACACGCCTATAGTCCCAGCTTCTTGGGAGGTTGTGGTGAACCATGATTGTGCTACTTGCACTCCAGCCTGCGCAAGAGTGAGACCTGGACTCAGGGGGTGGGGAGGGAAGTGGGGAGAAATGGAACCAACTAGTCCATAGCATTTCTGAAATCCACTTGTACATTATCACCAATACCCCCAACTCTGGGGGCAGAGTGAAGGCGAAAGCAGTGTTCCATCATTAGAGTCCAGTTCCCAATGTTTTTCTCTGTAGCTTTTAGCATTGCAAAGGATCTTGGCCTGATTCTCTAAACTCTCTTTCCTGTAAGATATTGCAGTATCTTATAAAACATGCCAGTTAAAGAAGAAAGAACATATTTCTGCAGTTCAATAGTTTTCTCAGTTGTCTTCCTACCCATGAAAACTTGGAAACCTGTCAGGTACGGTGGTGTATACTTGTAGTCTCAGCTACTTGAGAGGCTGAATCAGGAAGACTGCATAAGTCTTGGAGTGTAAGTCTAGCCTGGGCAACAGAGCAAGATTCATGCCTTTAAAAAAACAAAAAACTTGGGGACTAGAGGCCTATTTTTCATTTGAACAATTTGTCCATTTTAATCCAAGTAAGTGGAGCTTTCAGCCATATAATTCTTTTAAATAGTTTGTGAGATTTTTATCAATCATATTGGGATTGATGTCCCAAAAGACACATCCATAATTCTGAGACTTCTACTTTGGATATGTCAGGTTGCTGTGTAACTGCTCCTACACTTAACTTTTATATCGCTATGGCAGTGTTGCCAAACACTTCACCCCTCATAGCAATTTCCTCATTGCTGTTCCATGTGCCATTGTTCACTACTCCTTTAGCTTTTGCTGTCCCCTTGCTGCTTTTCCAGTCTCCACCTGCTGCTCAGTCATAAAAAGCTAATGTCACACACTTTAGTTTTTTTTTTTTTAGCAGCATTTTACTTCTAGGTACAAATGTTTGTTATAAAATACTGTGTTAAAACACTCTAAACTTACCTTTAAACAACCATTATTTAATTACTTCTCATGATCCTACAATGTGGTCTAGGTGTAGCAGGGATGACACATCAGGTTCCAGTGATGTCAACAGGAGTAACTTGACCATAAGGGGTAAGCCCAGGATGTCCATTTTCCACCCCGCCCCATGTCACCATTATATAGGTGGTGCTACATTTAATGCAGTAAGGCAAGAAAAAAATATACAGATTACAAAGAAGGAATTAAAGTTGTTTTTGCTTGCAGACATGATCATATGCATAGAAAAAACCAAGGTACAAATAACTTTTTCACAGAAGACATAATCTAGAAAATCTCAAAGAACCTAGAACAAAACCATTAGAACCAATTAGTGCATGTAGCAGGGTCAGAGGGCACAAGGTCAAACAGTCAAATCCAAAAAATAAGCACTTAAAAATTGAAATTAAGGAAACACTTAAATAGCATGAAAATATGAATCACTACCTAGAGATATATCTAACAATATATGTTCACAATCTGCACGCTGAAAACTTGCAACATGCTGAGAGAAATGAAAAGATCCAAATAGTGGAGAGATATTTTGTGTCCATTGAGTAGGAAGTTTGATATTGTAAAATTTTCAGTATTTCCCAAATTGATTACATATTCAATGTAATCTCGATTAAAATTGTAGCATAATTTTTGGTAGAAATTGACAAGTTTACTATAACCTGGTGGAAAGGCAAAGAAATTTAGAAAAGCCAAAACATTGTACTTTGAGACACAATTAAAAAAAATACAGCCAAAACAATTTTTTAAAAGAACAAAATAGACTCATACTTCCTGATTGTATGATTTATTATAAACTATAGTAATCAAGATAGAACAGAAATATGATGAGACAGAATAGAGAGCCTGGAAACAAGACTCACACATATATTTGAACAACTGATTTTGAAAACAGCGAAATAAGCTGGGTGAGGTGGCACACACTTGTAGTCCTCCTAGCTACTCAAGAGGTTGAGGCAGGATTGCTTTGAGCCCAGGGGTTTGAGACCAGCCTGGGCAATATAAGACATGACTCAAAAGAAAAAAAATAGGAATTCAGTTGAAAAAGGATAAACATTTTAACAAATGATGCTGACAAAAATTGGATGTACACAACCAAGCAGTAACAAAACAAAAACAACTTTGTTCCATACCATATACAAAATATCAACTCAAAATGAATCACAAATTTAAAATGTAATTCTTAAAAACATAATCCTTCTAGAGGAAATCACAGGGAAAGAAAAAATTTTGAGTCAGGACCTCCGTTGCCCAGGCTGAGTGCAGTGACACAATCATGGCTCACTGCAGCCTTAGCCTTGACCTCCTGAGCTCAGGTGATCCTTCCACCTCAGCCTCCCAAGTAGCTGGGACTACAGGCTCATTTTTTTTTTAATTTTTGTGGAGACGAGATCTCGTTTTGTTGCCCAGTTTGGTTTTGAACTCCTAGGCTCAAGCAATCCTCACCTCAGTCACCCAAAGTACTGGGATTATGGCGTGAGCCACCATATGTGGTCTTTTTGTTTGTATTTTTAAATTGAGTCTTGAATTTAAGTAATATATATTTATTAGCGGTATCTATATTAATATCCTATTATATACCAATTCAGAAACTTTAAAAATATTTGTGTGCTGCTTTATACAAAACTGGGAAAGTCCTTAAATATTAGTTGCTTTTTCAAACCCAGCCCAAACCTGCTGTATTTATAAAGTTATGAGTTAATTTACAGTCCAAACATCTTTTTTAAGCCAAAAATATAGACATAAGAATCATGTCATTTACTACTAGAGCATATTTTTTATAAATCTCATGAAAGTGAATGGTCTCCTTTGTAGATCAGTTAGCACATAACCTGCTCAACTCTTTCATTATATAACTAAGAAAACATTACAAAAAAGGAAATTATATATGTAATCTACACTATACAAAATTGTAAAGGTTCTCACTTTAAGCCACTCACTCCGAAATTTATGAAATTATTCATTTTCCAGTCCGAAAACTTATTTCTAACACACCCTAAACAAAGACCATTTTCTTTATAAGCAAACAGGCCATTGCTTTTAGTAAGAATCATTTATTGTATATTATTAAAGTAGAGGGTTAATTGGTACAGTACTATGCATAATCTTTGAAAAATTAAACATAACTGGATAAAAATAGCAAAGCAGAATGAGCATGTGAAAGACAAAAAATAAGCATATCTTATAAAGAATGTTCCCTATGCACTAATATTCTTCTCCATTATCTTAAATATGTGGCTTGTTTCTTTTCTACATAATTGCTGACTTGTAAATAATGAACATACTTTGTCAATTAATAAATGTTACATACAGTTTTAGATTTATTATTCAACTCAGCTAATTAGGTGACTGAACTATTCAAAAGTGGCACTGTTAAAAAAAAAGTTGGAGCCCATTCCCTTGCCTCAAAAAGTTAAGTAGCATTCTTTGAAATTTGCACAATGGAATATAATGCAAATGTCCCAGGTATAAAGTGATACATTTTAAAACGCCAGCCTTGATTCATTTGCTGTAGTAATATGACTTCATCAAGCATTATGATTTTTAGTCAAATTCTGCCTTGTGGGATAATCATTTATATTAAATGTGAAAAAAATTTCAAAATGTATCCCAGCACTAAGTTCCTTCAACATTATCAATTTCATGTTTAATTATAAATTAGATATTTAAAAAATTGAGATACTCCCTCATGTTATCTCATATACCAGGAAAGAAGCAGATGGTTATTCTTCAGGATAACTGTATCTAAAAGAGAAAACACTGCCTTCTTTAAAAAAAAAAAAAAAAAAAAAGAGAAAAAAAAGAAAAGCTTTATTTTGCACACATAGTATACATTTTAGACCTAACTGGATAAAAAGAAAAATGTTTAAAAATACATCTATGGACAAATTTCTGTAGATTGCTCCCACAGCTAATCAATAGGGACATGTATAGGAATATACCCACATACTTATTATTTATCAAAGTTAAGATTCAAATTTGTTACATCATAGCATACATCCAAGAACGTGTGCCACATGATTTAAAAATTCCCAGAGAATGTAACAAAATAAAAATCTGTGAATAAATATAAGGCATCCTAAAACAATACCTACAGGAAGCCAAGAATCCAAAAAAATATTTTTATGACCTATGTTTTACTTCATAGAAAGATTCATATAGTCTCCAAAATAGATTTAGTTGTAGTGCTACAAATCACCAATATCCAACCGCTTACCAAAATATTCTTTATCTGGCAGCAAAATGTTATTTTAAAAAAAAAAAAGATTAAGTGCTTGAGGGAAAAAGAATGCAGCAGAAAATTACAGGAGCCCACATATCCTTTTTCTTAAATTTAATTTGTCATATATAAGGTTTTTATATACAATCAGTGTGCATTGTAACAGTTTATATTAAAAGTCAATCAAGTTTATCTAAAATGTTAACCTGGCTGCATAGCACATTTGACATTATTGCCCACATGAAAAGGGAAAACAAATGGATTTACAATAACTTTTGGCCGTTTTGGGTTCTGAAAGTGTTCATACACCTACCTTTTAAACCAAATGCATCTGAAAAAAAAAGTTTCCAGAGCATGCAGTTTAGATTTTACATATTATCTCACCATTTTTTAAAACTACAAACACAATACTGACTAAAAAAAAGGGGGTGGGGTGGGGTGGGGGAATAATGTGTCTAATAAAATATTCAATATAAAAAGAGGACTAATGGAATTAAGTGGCCCCTTTCCCCATTTTTACATTCTAAACAATGGTTCCATCAAGACAAATCATTAAAAAGTGTTATTACACTGATTTTTTTTTTTTAAATAAGAAGGCCTGAGTTGGTAGGGAAAGGAACAGTCAAAAAAAGCCTGAGAAGGGGGAGGAAGTAAGGAAAGTTCATTTAATCTATTTACAATAATTTACAGCCATTTTTCTTTTGTAAAAAGGCATAATATAGATCACAAACAGGAAACTCCTGGCTATTTTACAGATATAAGTACAGAATTTAAATATTCAAGCTTGTGATGAAAAGCGGCAAGGTGGTCGCAGTGTACAATGTAAACAAGTAGCTTTGGAAAGTGAACAAAGTCCTTGAGTGTTTTTCTTTATTAAGAAAGAACTCTCTTTCATTCCTTCCTGAAACATGATCACAGGTCAGAGTAAAGTTCATATATAAACAATTTAAATGGAGGTCAGTCTAAAATCACTGACTTAAAAAACAGTTTTATCCAGCCTATATGGGAGGGCAGTGTTGAGGTCCCTGTAATAGTAAACATTTTCCATTTCTTTAAAAAAGAAAAAAAAAAAAAAAGTACTACAATATTTGTAGTACAGTGCAGCATAATCCTTAAATATAAAAATATTTTCTCTTCTGTTGGGATAATAGACCTTGCATCCTGGAAAGAAGTAACAATACTGCTACTGATAGAAGATCTGTTTATATCTTTCAAGTCATGTAAGGCAATTACTGTGTTGGTTTATGATATATGGCTAAAAGTAAAGTCCAGAAAGACAAAGTATCAGTTTTTGTTATGTTTTCCGACTGCTCCAGGTATGCTCAGGTGTACTTTTGTGTTCAATTGAATGTTCAAATGGAGATCTGGAGCCATAAGGAGACCTCTGATCTAGTGGTGACCTAGGGCCACTACTGGAAGCTCTGTAGTCCATTTGCCAATCTGAGTGATACCTATAATCCCTGGAAGATTTATGGTGTGTATATTCAGAACTTGACCGGTGGTCTGAATGTAACCGATGATCTGAATGAGAACGATGATCAGAATGAGATCTATCTTTTAAACTTCCTTCCAAATTTGACCTGTGATCTCTACTCCTGTGATCATCCAGTTTTCTGTGTTTCTCTCTGTCACTGTAATACCTAATAAAAAGAAATTGAGAATTTTAGTCATATTAATAATGCAAATGAAAATGTTTCCAAATAAAATCTTATTAAAAAAATACAAATACATTAAAACATACTTTTAATTGTAACAAGTTAAGTGTTTTATTACAAAACTTCTTAAATATCTCTTGGAAAAATTATTTGATTCATAAAACTAAAGTGAACCATACAGAGTACCTTAGCATCTAACTTCACATCCTGTTTTAGAGAAGTAGCAGATCTTTATTTTATGCAACATTTATATTAATGCATCATAATTGTCTGGAAGTTGAAATTAAGATAATTACAACTACCAAGAAAATCCTTGCAATCAGAGGATCTGAATCCCTAAGCAGGTAAAAACTTTAAAAATGCTGGAATGCAGTCTAGGAAATCATCTATAAAGGAAAATTTTCACTGCTTGGTGATGCTTATTGAAAGCTTCCTCAAGTTTGACTAGTTATAAAAGACTTGACACATGAATCATCATTGAGAAGTTTACTCAGTACAGAAATGTGGCAGTTTGCTAGAAAATAAACTCAGAAGTTTAGTGAAAAGCAATCTCTAAAATGGTTGCCTTTTCCAAAATAAAATACACTGTCCATAATGGGTTTTTGTTGACTAATGGTCCTTACTACAAACAAATGTAAATTATATGCTATAGGCCTGTGAAATTACAAATATATGCCACTATAAAAATGGCTTTCCTTTTCATTATTCGACCCTTTCTAATAATAAGAGCCATTCTATAATTGATGTGTTTGCAATGTGACAGAGGTTCTCAGAGAAGAAATTACCATCACAGTGAGCACAACTAAAATACAAGGACTGTCTTCTCATTTCCTTATTTCTAATCCTTACTTTTATTCTTACAGCTTTTGAGTTTACTTTTAGGGATGATCATTAATTACTGAAAATACTGTTATCAATAAAGGGAGAAAAGCATTCTGTTGTTATTATAGGTTACCTACTGTTTCAAAGGCTTAAAAAAACCCCCAAAACAGTAATGAAACAAAAAATCCTGCTTTCAAGTATATTTCAGTTTGCTGCGATTAAGTTTAACCTAAATGAGATGTTTCTACAAATTATTCCCCCCATGAGTTTTTTTTTAACATGAAATGCAAAGTCTCCCCACTCAAATTTGAAGTACTATTCTATCAAGCTTTTATTTTACCCAACTGTCATATTTTGAAGAGAAGTTGAACCAATATTCTGCAAAGTCAACAATGACTTCCACAACGTAATAGGACTCCCTACATTAACTTTCTTATTGCATATTCTCAATTTTATAATTCAAAAGCCATTTCATAGAGAAATTTAGTTTGCATAATTAACAAAGAATATTATGCATCAATTTTTCTTAATTATAAGCCAATACCTTTATTTCACAAGACTTGTTTTGATTGCATGAAGATGTAATTGACTGGTAGGTCAAATGTATTAAACATAATCAAAAGAAGAAAGACATGTATACAAGCAAAAATTTGAAAGTGACTATCAAGTTTACCTGCTGTCTTGCTTGTAGTGATCCCAATCACGATGATCTTTACCATTACTAAAAGAAGAATAGGGTCTCTTCCTGGAATCACTCTTTTTGTAAGAATCCCCCTGATGTCGATCTTTATGATGATCATAGTACTGAGATAAGTGTCTATCAGAGGAATAACTGTCTCTGCTGCTATCATCGTGATTTGTATTCTCTTTTAATCTTTCCACATCTGTTAGATTAAAAAGTCCAACTTTTATTAATGACTTAAAAAAAAATATGTGGCAAAACTTTGTTGATAGATAGCAAGAACTCCTGCCAAAATAAAATCAATTCCCAAATACAGGCAGCTAAATAAAGCATTTAGAAATGACCTATAAGAGCAACAATAATGCTTAAAAAAAAATCACTTAGTTCTAAAATGTGAAAAATCACAACTGAAAAATAAGGGGCCCATTCCCTTCTTAGAAGATACTTCTGTGACAATCGTACAGAAGAATGATTATTCCAAATGACATAAAAAAGAATATTTGTTCATTTTAAAAATTCTTCTATAATTTCTAGAAACTGGCAAAAAGTTAATTTACAGCAAGGACAATAAGCTAAAATAGATTATTATTTAAGACAACACATTTTATATACTGATATAGGTATGTATTAATGTTACAGTATCTTCTAAATATAAAGGTATTTCTAAATAAAAACAACTTATGAATCCTTTTTATAATTTGGTTTTGGCTAAAACAAAACCGAATAAAAATTTTTTTTAAATTTACTTTCCAAAACAAGCAGTAAGGCTTACTTACCTGGATTTCTAATCACATGAGCATTCAAGGTACTATTCTGATCACTGTTCTGCTAAAATAAAAGTACATATGTAAGAACCTTTTAAGTGACTTAATTACGCTTACAAAACAGTGGGGAAAGAAAATCTTGAGTGAAAAAAGTCTTCACATAAGACATCAGAATGTTTATATAACATTTACAGATCTCCTTTTTAAAGAAAGTATAAACTACTTGTCCCCCATTTAAAAAAAAAAAACTAACTTTAAATAATCGGACTTAACAAAAAGTAGCCAAAATAGTACCGAGAGTTCCCATATACCCTTTACCTAGCATCTTCTAACACAATATCTTATATAATATCTATATTTATGTAGTATATATGTGTGTGTGTGTATATATATATATATACAATATCTATATCTTCTATCTATATAACCACAATATAATGATCAAAACCAAGTAATTTACACTGGTACAATGCTAACAGTTTAACTACAGACTTTATTCAGATTTCACATTTTCCACTAAAGTGCTTATTTTGCTCTGGAATCCAATTTGGAACCCCATATTATACTTAGCTGTCATATCTTCTTCTGTGACATATTTCGTGATCTCATATTTCGTGATCTTAACACTCCTGAAGAGTACATTTATTTTATAGAACATCCCTCAATCAGGACTTGTCTGATATTTACTTGTGATTAGATTGAGGTTATATATTTTTTCACAAGAATTCAACAGAAATGATGTGCCTTTCTCAGTGCACTGTGTATCAGAGGGTTCATGATGTCCATATGTTTTACTACTGATGACATGAACCTTGATTACTAGTCTAAGGTAGTGTCAGGCAAGTTCCTTTCTATAAAGTTGTTTTCCTTTTATACTAAATAAACAATTCAAAGGCTTGGCGTGGTGGCTCCAATTTAAACACTTTGGGAGACTGAGGCAGGATTGCTTGAGTCCAGGAGTTTGGCACCAGCCTGGGCAACATAGCAAAAAAATAAAAAAATTAACTGGGCATGGTGGCATGCGCCTGTAATAGCAACTACTTGGGAGGCTGAGGCAGAAAGAGCACCTGACCCCAGAAGTTTGAGGTTATGATGAGCCGTGATCACACATTGAACTCTAGCCTGGGCAACAGAGCAAGACTCCAATTCAAACAAACAAACAAAAACAAACATATCAAAGACGATCTTTAGTCTTTGCCAATATCCTGTTTTCTTGCCAACTAATTTTAGCTTTGGCTTTAAATAATCTTGCCTGCAACTATTACTGTGGTGTTCTAATGGTGATTTTCTATTTCCCTCATTTCTTCTATATATATTGACTTCTTTTGTAAAAAAAAACAATGTCTCATGGTTTTAATAAGGGAAAAAATACGATGCACTAATTTACCTGAGATTCCTGCCGTTTTTTAATAGCATGCTTATATAATTTATGCAATTTTCTTGCATCAAATTCAGTAAACTTAGATACAAAAATCCACAGGTTTCTAGAGGGAAAAAAACACAAATTAAATTAGTCTGGTAGAAAAGATTTAGCTTTTTCACAGAATCCTTTTCCTCTAGACAGAAACATACACAGCCCTCTATGGAACAAAGTCTATGGAGATTAATTCTCATAAGTATTTTCTAAGACTGCATCTATGAATAAGACTCCAATGAAACAAAACATTAAATTTCACGTCTCTTCCACATACCTTCGTTTTATTATCTTTGCAGTAAAAAGTAGTTACAATTCTAATTTGAAATGCACCAAAAAGATGCAAATTAACAAATCAAGAAGGGACTCAGAGATTCATACTGCGACCCTATGTAAACACATGAGGAAGAGGTATGTTAACAGTTTGAAAGAAAATTCCATCAGAAAATATGGATTAAGCTTGTAAAAAAAATGTCCAAAGCTAGGTACAGTGACTCATGCCTGTAATTCCAACACTTTGAGAGGCTAAGGTGTGAGGATTGCTTGTTGTCAGGGAGACAGGGAGACTCAATCTCCATTTTTTAAAAAAAATTGTCCTAAATAATGCATTAAAAGTTAACTGTAATTTTATATTGGTAATGTAATGGCCCCAAGAGTAATGTGACCAGACACCATAAACCAAGTACAGCATGGTATCTCTAGTCCTCTCTTCCAATCCCAACTCAAGCATTAATAATTAATCATAGATTGTGGTAATTATTCCACAATGTGTGTGTGTGTATGTATGTATATATAATACATACATATATATGTATATATAAAATCACTAAATTGTATACCTTAAACATATACTATTTTCAATCGTCAAATATACCCCAGAGAAAAAACAAAAAAATACTAAGTTATGATAGTGGTCCCCAGAAGAAACAAATATACACAAATTTTAAAAGTGTTTTGGAGAGAAAATGAATTGAATGATATTAAGTGAACTGAAATCCACAGAAGAAAATTCATCTAGCCCTTGACTGAATTTACAGACAATCTCTAATACATCTATAGTCTACAGTTAGCTCATTTGAGTAAATGAGTAATGGCCCCAAGAGTAATGTGACCAGACACCATAAACCAAGTACAGTTAGCTCATTTGAGTAAAAGGCAGAAAGTTAATAAACTGTCCTTTTTGTTCATAATTAAATTCTTTCTGAAAACATATTTTCCCTTACAAAAACCTAGTCATGAATCAGATTCTGGCCTTCGTTATATCACCCACAAAACTATCTGATCTTGAGCAGATCACCAGAACTGGACTAGCTTCAGCACTTACAAAAACCAACTAAGAATTAGTGCCTCTTTTAAAAAGTTCAGATCCTAGATATTTACTTTGTCATAACTCAATTCCAGCCCTATAAAACTCTTCACATGAATCAGTTGTTTTCTTTTTAAAAATGGAACAGTAAAACTATTCAGATTTCCTAAAAGTAATACTATTAAAAGGTTTAATTAGAATATAGCATATTTGACAGATAAATGAAATGCAAATAAACATTCTATTACTTTGGCCATCACTTTATACAGTGATTTTTAAATAAAAATTATTGTCGCATTTCAAACAATTTGATAAAAAAATAGAAACATCTATAAGCAATAAATAAAGCAGATAATTATAGTTACTGTAAAAACTTGTTTGAGGTCAGCTGTTCTATAATTATGGGTCAAGTCTCTATAATTATGGGTGATGTCTGTATCTTCTTTCATTCTGTAAAACCATTCTGTACTTGAGCAAAGAGGGGAAGTTACCCATTCAATGTTAGGTCTTAATATAAGTATTCTTTTTCTTGTTTCTGTCTTTATAAATATATTTCTCTAGACAGCACTCAGGCTAGAGTACAAGCTAATTTACTTATGGAATATTTCTCAGGAGGGGTCTCCCCACCTCTGTTTTAAGGGAATTTGGTATAAGTAGAAAGAGTGGCAACAGGAATGAACACTAAGGAATATAAAATTAAGGTGGCTAAGAACTAAACAGGAGAAAAACAAAAAGATAATCTACCCAACTAAGCAAGAAGAGTAAGGTCAGAGCACGGGCTTTGGAGGTAAAGTGACAGAACACAATGAAAAAGTCTCCTGTCTGTTAATCTCTCTTCTTCCAAGGACTCCTTCACCCTTTCTAATAACAAACCAAATCTGAAATAGCATTCATTTGTATTGGTCCCTGTGTAATTTCAGTAAGATGTACCTTATTTGTAAGGTTGCAACCTCAAAAGTCTAAACTCTATAAGGTTTTAAAAAATTATTATGTAGTATACAACTAAATATTTTCCCTCAGTGATCCTTCAAAAATGATTATAACCCATTCTTGCCAAAAGTCATTATTAAACAAGAAACCAGGCTTTCAAATTTCATAGCCCTAGTGACAAGTAAAGGACAGACAGAAGCCAAGCATTTTTACATTAAAGAAATAGGAAAGAGGGCAAGGCATGATGGCTCACACTTGTAATCTCAGCACTTTAGGAAGTCAAGGTGAGAGGCTTGCTTGAGCCCAGGAGTTTAAAACCAGACTATGCAGCAAACCAAGACCTTGTCTCTACAAAAAAAAAAAATCAAAAGAAAAGAAAAAAATTTAGTTGGGCATGGTGGTATGCACCTGTAGTCCCAGCTACTGACTGCTTGAGCCCAGAAGTTTGAGACTGTGGTGAGCTGGTATTGTACCACTATACTCTAGTTTGGGCAACAGAGTGAGATCCTGACCAGGGAGAAAAAAAAGAAAATAATGTTAATATAGTCCTTTAAATCAGCTGCATTTAGCTTTAAGAATAATTCACCATGCTACCTTTATTTTCTTAATTTTATAACAGATAAGAACAGTCTAGAATAAATTTGGAAGTCACTGACATAAAAAATATTTAATTTTGTATCTTTAAAATGATGAAGCACTTGGCTATATTTCCATTTAAGCCTAATATAAATGACTGAACTTTACTATATTCCTGCTTTGTGTTTCCACACTTCAGGGATCACCATATGTGCTGAAAGAGTTTGAGGATGGAATAATTCTATGATATTAAAAGATAGCTCTCTCTCGTTCTCTCTCTTTCTCTCTCTCTCTCTCTATATATATATATCTCGCCAGTATATACACTCAAACTATAAATAAAAGATTAAGCCAGATATCACAAATATGGTAATTTAGGATTATTGTTGCTAATTTCCCATAATGTAATCAAATTTATCATATACTAATTGAAAAATATGTAGTATCTTATAAACGGTTTGAAGGACAGATGTTATCATTTTAGAGATGACAATACTAGGGCTCAGAGATTCTGGTAACTGTTCAACATAACAAAGCCAAGACGGGGACTGAGTGCATCTTCTGATGCCAACTCCAAAAATCACTTCCGTGGCTTTACAAGCCCATGACTTCAGGTCATACATGGCTCAGTTTTTACTACTTACAAGCCTAGTGATCACAATCTACTGCCTAGCTTTTTCTAAATGTGTCCTGGCTAAGTTTAAAAAGAAAGGGGATAAGGACAGGATTTTTTTTAACCCTTAATAATTACACTCCTTTTTTCTGTTTTGATATGTAGCTGCACTGCATATAGCAAAGTAATCAGGAGACTAATAAATTGGTATAAGTGACTAATATATGCCCATTTTATTTTTATTTTTTTCAAACTAGTAGTTTGGCTTAACACTGATCTGGATCTGGTGATCATTAAGTGAGGTAATTTATAACAATTTTGGGGGCTCACCAATTTGAAATTATATTACTGGGAATAATTAGGTGAATTGTAAAGACTTTTAAAAATAAAATGCAACCTGCATTTTAGCGGACCAGCTTTCACTATTTAAAGGCAGAGATGTCACCTGAAGCATATCATGATACATAATTAAGTAACTACTCATAAATAAAATGCTTTAAAGTTGAAGGAAAAAAATTTAAAATATCATTCTCAGGTTAAACATTTTGTTACCTAAATTTCAGAAGTAGATAAATAATCTGAACTACAAAACATAGATGGTTACACAATTATAAACTTAACACTTTCTGAAAAATATATCACCTACTTTCTCCATTGCTTAATTTGTTCAGGATTTGTATACTCTTTCAGACATTCTGTGATATGGTCTCCAATTTTTATTAAACATTGTCTAGTATGTTCCAGTTGTTCTCTTTCTGAAAGGCCTTTCTCAGGCCTATCAAGTTGCTTCAATGCTGCTTTGACAGGCCTCATTCTTTCTTTACACTTGAAAATGAGAAAATAAGAATAGAAATATAAGCATTAAAAACCTGAATTCAATGTGATCTACCACTTTCAATAATATTTACTTACATGAGTGGCATTACAACACTGGTGGTGTAACAATCAATTAAATCTCACCTCACAGCTTACACAAACATACACATACCTACCTATTGTCTAATTAGGGTTCTTACCTCTCTGGATTTTTTTCAGGAAAGCAAGGTTTTCCGTTATTTAAGATAGTCTCTATGGAAGTAAAAGCTGTGGATCTTACTTAGCTTCTAGGCTACTTTTTATACTGTAGCACACCATCCTAAGCAGTCTTAAATATAGAACATTAAAAGATAGTAAAACATTTCAGAGTATAACTTAAATACCATATTAACCATCATAATGTAGAGTAAAATGTAAAAAAAAATTTTATATAATAAAATATACTATCAATGCTATTAAAATCAATATAACTAGATGTATAAATTGTCTATTTTTCCTAAACCTTTGGGACAAAACAAGGAGGCTAATAATGACTTCCACTACTCTCTCCTATTTTGGGTGATTGTAGAATAGAGATTGGTTGATAGAGATCAACCTTTTCCTTAGCCCTATACATCCTTGGCATACTGATAAAAGGATGACATATTAAAAATTGCATGATTTATTGTTGCAATAAGAATTACAACCTTATACCAAAATCAGAATTAAAATATTATCAAAAAGCAACCTTTAGATTAAATTCATAAATGTAAATGCAAAAATAAATTAAAATGTAACATTATATTCATGAGGAGTAATTTGGTTTAGCTCCAAGAATATAAGAATGGGTCAACATCAATGTATTTAGATGATCCAACACAATTTACATAAGATAAATCCTTGCACCACCGCTCTGAAGGACCACTCCTATTAGAAATGTCACTAGAATTCAGCCAGATCTGATGCTTTTTTAAATTAAAAAAATTCCTTAATTTCGTTTTGAATTGTTAGTGTTACTGATAACTGTTCTTTTATGTTTCCTATCTTTTTGTTCAATGTTGGTAGTTTATATTCTGCTTGAAAATAATTTAATCAATATATGTTAAGCTGAGCATACACTATATTCTTGGTATCAATCTAGACACAGGAAACAGAAAAGTAAAACAGACCCAGCCTTTATGAAACCTGGACTCTAGTATAAGATAGCCAATAAATAAGTGAGACATAATGTGTTGGATGGTGACAACTGTAGTAAAGATAAATAAAGCAAGAAAGAGCAGGGAACTTTCTATCTTATGTAAGATTCCAGGGAAGGCAAAGATTGAACAGACATCTAAAGAAAATGAAGGAGTAAGCCATTCCAAGCAGAGGGAAGAACATGCATGAACATCCTAAATTTCTGTTTGACATATTTAAGGAACAATATGAATGCCACGGTGGCTGGAATTAAGTGAGTGAGAGAAGCGGCAGGAGATGATGACGATGAGAGTTAACTAGATGCTGTACCTTTTAGGTTATTAAGAATCTTTTCTTCTGAATGAGATGGAAAATCACTGGAGTATTAAGCACAGAATTATCATGGAGAGACTTTATTAAGCTCCCTGTAATAGTTATAATCACTCTGGTTGCTGTGTGGAGTACAAACTGAGGTATGGGCAGGGTAGAAGCAGTTAAAAACCGCTGAAGCTATTGAAATAATTCAGAAAGGAGATGGCTGTGCCATCACAAAGGAAGATCAGTGTGGTGGAGCCAACAGGATTTGCTCACTGACTGGATGTAAATAAGGGACAGAAGGAATTGACGACTAAAAACTATGCTTAAAGCCTGAAGATGTTGATTAGACCAATACTTACAAAGCATTTATTAGGTGCCAGAGAGTGTGCTTTACTTTAAGACCCTAACAATAGTATTTGTTTTATAGAAGAAAAATTTATTTTATTTTACAGAAGAAGAAACTGAAATTTAGTAACAAAATGATATCTGTCAAATCCAGCTCTAGTTGACCTCAAATTTTGTACTCTTTCTTGACTGCTAAGTTATATTGCCAAGGTGTTCAAGTAAAGTAAAGATGTTGAGGAGGGACTTTAAACTTTATTATAAAGCTACAATAATCAAAACAGCCCGATAATGGTACAAGAGCAGGCATACAGACCAATGGAACAGGACAGAGTTTCCAGAAGCAAAACCTGAATTTCCTCAACCAACTCATCTTTGACAAAGCCTCAACCACCAACTAACGGGGAGAGGAGAACCTATTCAGTAAATAGTGCTGGGAAAACTGACCACATGCGGAAGATTGAAAGAAGACCTATCACCATAACAAAAATAAACTCTTAATGGATTAAAGTCCTAAACATAAAACCTCAAACCATAAGAACACGGAAAATGCAAGAGGCACCCTCATGAGAATTGGAACTGGTAACCAATTCCCAATCAAAACCCCAAGGGCCCATGCCATAAAAGATAAGATAGACAAGTGGGACTTCATCAAACTGAAAAGCTTCTGCAAAGCCAAAGAAACCATCAAGAGAGCAGGGAGACAGGAGGGGAAAAAACATCTGCCAAATGTATGTCTGACAAAGGCCTAACATCTAGGATCTACAAGGAACCCAAACATGCCAAAAAGAAAAAAACAAACAGACCCACTATAAAGTGGGCAAAAGATATGAACAGACACTTCTCAAAAGAAGACATATGAGCAGTCAATAGATACATAAAAAAATGCTCAACCTTACTAGTCATCAGAGAAGTACGAATTAAAACGACACTGAGATACCACCTAACTCCAGTCAGGATGGCCATCATCAAAAACTCACAAAACAACAGATGCTGGAAAGGATGCAGGGAAAA